>BMAO01013019.1:0-140978 GCA_019973975.1 Trichonephila clavata
AACTAAAAATAACTATCACGCGAAGACTTGGAGAAATCAACCAAATGCATTAAAATGTCTCGAGGGAAAATTAAGGAATTATTACATATATATGTGTTTGTGTGTTTATTTGAAAAAAAAAGTATATTTCTATTCACAGTGTTTAAATAATTATTTAAACATTAACAAATTACGATTGTTTGGAATTTGGAATAGGAATATGAATAGGAATTTTGAAGTTCTATAAAGTGAATTTTCAATAATCATCATATTTGTAGTAGCACATAATAAACATTTTTTTCCATACAACAAGAACAGAAGACTTCGGGTGTTTTGCTTTAGAGTATTTTTCAGAGAGAATTTTAAAAATTTCTTTTAGAATTTATTCTTATTTATCTTTGGAGATAACTAAGGTGAAATATTAAAAGTTTCACATTTTAGCATTTTATATCAAATTACAAAAAAAAAAAAAAAAAAAAAAAAATGAAACAAAATCATAGACAAATTATTGAAATGAAACATAAAACTAGGCAATAATAAACATTTTATGATAGGACGATATGAAATGTTCCATTTATTAGTCACCATCTACTTCCTCATTTGATTATGATCTTGTAAAATGATATCATAATAAACATAATTATATATCACCGATTCAGTAATTCAATTTTTAATTAACTGAGTGGTATCAGTCATAATTAATGTAAACAGATAATTTGTTTGGTTCAAATTATAAATATAGCTATTACAACATTCTTAAATTAATATTACTCTTCCTTTTTTTAAATGTAGTTACTTTTAAACTTATAGAGAATATATAAATTGTTGCAAATTGCAAAACGAAGGCAACATGTTGAAATCCTGAGTTGCAATACATACTTTCTGCAGATTTCCAATGCTCTAATAATGCAACGCCCTCCGATATTCTATAAATATTACGGATGTATCTTTATACTATTCTACAATGTATAATTATCCAGCTGGGTAGCGTGGTTGGTTTGTCGCCAGCCTTCTGTACCTAAGGTCGCGGTTTCGATCCCGGCTCAAGTCGGTGGATTTTCATTATGCTGAAAATCGACAGCTACCATTACGTATAATTATATGGCATGTAAAAGATCCCTAGAGTGTCTATTTGGCTTGGATGCTCTCGGCAAAATTAAATCTTAGTACATGTTCGTATCGTCTAGAGCTCAAGTGCCTCCCTCTGGGAGGAATCTGAGTGTCAAAATTACTCGCGGCGATTGGTATCCGCCTATATGGTACCGCACTAAAAAGAGATACCAGCTTCCGGGGAATGTACTAAGTCTGTAATGGTAAAACACCAATCGGCAGCCCATTAGAAAAATAAATGTATAATTATTCTTAAATGTAGTGAAATTTTCACTTTAAAGTCTTTTTTTCTTGTATATCATTGATGCAATAGTAACACATTTAAACAAACAATATACTCCAGAAACATGAACTTTAAAATTAAACAACAATGTGCATACACACACAAACTTTTCTGCTAAATAATTTTGTTCATTTTATTGGTAATCCAATATATGTTCAAGGAAAAATTGCTTTTGAGAGATCTTTACAACAAAGCAAGAACTCTAAAAAAATTATTTTTATTTATGATTTAAAACAGTGGTGGAGAATTATTTTGGCCCGAGGGCCACATTGTGGAATCGGAGGATGCCGGTGGGCCGCACTTTTCAAAATAGTTGTATTCATTAAACTTTGTATCTCAGAAATAGTATAAATTGTACCATATAAAAATCAATACATATGTTAAATAAAATAGTGGCAGTTTTATTTATTATTATTGTTCTTGTTTCAAATCATCTACAGCTGCAAGCATATTTAATTTTAGAGTTAATTTAATGAGATAAATGTACCCTATTAAACTTTTCTGAATTATTTTTGAAGTTAGGAGGGAGATTGCTAGTTGAAACTCTCAGCACAGTCTGCAAGTTAATGTCAGCCATCTTGCATCTATATTTACTCTTGCTGATCTTCAGGCAAGAAAAATTTTGCTCACAAATATATGTCGACCCAAATATGGTGTACGTTTTCTCTCTATTTCATTTTCTAACTATCTTGGCGGTCTGCAAAAAAACATTTAGTGGACCACTTTTTGACACCCTTTTCGTACATTCGACAGGTCATCATTTTATTGTTGTCTCTATATCGTCTATTTCCTCTCATTAAATTGCACGCTGTGTTATGCTATTCTACTGTCTTCTGCTGTTTAAAATGTAAACTGATTATTTTTCAATAAAGACTGAACGTGGGGAGGGTTGTTTCCGAGGATCGGTTTCTAGCTCTAAACCAGTGATTCCCAAAGTGTTCTATATGGACCCCAGGGTCTATAACGATTTGTAAGGGTCCACGTCAGTGAAAAAATAATTTAGGGGTAAATGGGGGTCTACGATACTGGCTCTCATTAAACCAGGTAGTGACTTTAATTTTAAAAGAAAATTTAATCAAGGAGAAACCAGATTTTACCTATTTTACAAATGTATTTACTACATTTAATTAGGTTAATTTGCATAGTTACAAGGTTACAGCATATATTTTATTAAAACAAGTACCATCATTTCAGCTTTTTTTCCTAGAATTAAGCTAAAGCAGTATAAAATTGGACATCACGAATTTTCCCAGTTTCTCATTTTGTCACAGACAATCTGCAAGGAAGATGACGTTTTAACTACCATTCAATATTTAAATTCCCTCAATTCAGATTTTGAAACCAGGTTTGAGAATACTTTAACAATATGATAATACCACAGTAGGCTAAGAAATCATATGGTCACACTTAAGAAAATAAATGTCATATTACAAGAGGAACTGTCGGAATAGGCATTAACGAAAATCTTAAAGTAAAGTTTAGAAACGGATGTCAGCAAGTTTAGCTATAAAAAGACATTCCTGTTATTTACCGAATTATAGAATATCGAGAGAAACTTTTTAATTGTTTTTCCTAGTGAGCAAAAGTTTCATCACGGTTGCCTGCCAATCTTTAAAAAAAAGACAGGACACTACTAACCGAGGAAATTTAGTGTTAAAATCCATATAATTGATGCCAAATGTTGAAAATTTGTTATTCAAACGCCAGATTCTTCCCTCCCTTTAAAAATTTGTGTTTATTGCTCAGTTATTTTATGTATAGTTAAATTTAAAATTAATTAACATGTGTTTAAGTTTTAAACACTAAATTTTACTAACTAGTTAAAAATTTAAATCGTTTAAAGTAAGTAGCTCTATACCAGCTATCAGAAAGACATTTAAGTTGATAAAGTGTAAAAATTTAATATTAGGTAAGCAAGGGTCTACTCAAAGACGAAAAACATAGCAAGGGGTCTATGAGACAAATAAGTTTGGGAACCTCTACTCTAAACCCTCTTTGGGGGAGCTCGGTTCCTTTGGGCATTCTGCTGTATATTACTATCACTTCTAAATTATTTCCTGAAGTAAAATCAAATTATTTCATACAACAACAAAAAAATGTTTTCAATATATATTTCAATATAAATAATGCATATGTACATGCGTTTATTTTACTTCTATTAGTACCATTTTAATCAAATTTATTGGCATCAGTTTGGATCTAAAATGTTCCAGCATTCTACCAACGAACTCGTCATGTGCATACACTTTTCCACGAAACGAATGCATCATAAAAGGTGGAGTCTTAGTCTGGAACAGGAGGATCACTCACACCAGACATCAGAAATTCCATATACGCCACTGCCAGCCTCACGCCACTTTTCCTGCAAAATGTCTTAAATCTGAAGGTCAACGAAGTTGCAATCTACCTTTCCTTAACCTTCGTTCCCACCCTATTACTTCAATTACGGATCCGTTCTCCTTTTGTGTTCACTATCTCTTTCGAAAGTATTAATTGTAACGCTTCCACTGAACCTGAATCCGCAACAAAGAAGTCAACAGCGTTCCCGTTCAAGGCTGAACGACCATGTCACGCACTCGTGTTCCTGTCCTCTTATCAGCGACCTTGGACCATCCCTTTAAACGATTCCGTTTGGCTACTTTTTTGTCGTAATGGGTTTAATGGTCAACAGCGATTTTCACGCTTCGAAACGCTGGACTCTTTATGGCGGTGAGGATTTGTCGAGAATTAAAAAAAAGAGTAACTTTGAAAGATTTATGAAGATAATTAGTACTTTTTTATGGTTACAAGGTGAAAAATTTGAAAACATCGTATAATACTTATGCTGTTTTTCTTTTTAGAATTCGAGCACAAATTGTTTTCTTCGTGGCTTTTTTCGCTACAGCTGATTTGAAACATAAAAGATGTCACCAAATGCGAACGTTTATTTGTTAAAATTTATGTCGTAGTTAAAAACTGGATAATTATGGATTATTCTTTACATAAGAGAAACCGAAGGTAGAATTTTACTGAGAACTTTTTTTTTCACACAGAAACACACATATATCTATATATAACAAAATCAGATAGCATAAAGTATTTTTTTTATAACTGTGATGATTAAAAAACAACATTTATTGATTTCTTTTTTACTTAAAGTAATTTAAATCAGATATTTTCACAATTAAGTTTTCAGATATTCTCAATAAATATACAGTTATTATTAAAATAGGGCTAGCATAAATGATTCATTTGTTTTGAAAAGGCTATATTTTCAAAAGTATTACACGACACCCATGAAAGATATATGAAAAGAGCCATAAGCTAACCAAGTTTCTATTGTTTATTCCACCTCCTCATTGGCACATATCAGTTCGTGACTTCCTGAACAATGAGTTTTCGCATCTCTAGATTGGGCCTATTGGTGAGAATGACCTATTTTTGTTAACTTGGCCACCCAGATCCCTGATTTAACGCCCCTGCGACTTCTTCATAAGGGGAATGTAAAGGACTTTGTTTATGTACCCCTACTGCAATCCTTAGTCGAGATCAAAGAAAGCATCATCAGACAATTGATATGACTATGCTACAAGTGTATGGAATGAGTTCTACTCAAGCGTGTGTACGTGTAATAATTTTGAAAATAATACCTTTTCAAAATGGATGAATCATTTATGCCAATCCTGTACAATAAACGTATTTACTTTCACACAATTGTTTAACGTAAACAACATATCATAATCATTTCATGAAACAATACATTTGCGATATTACTGAAAACTGATTTTAAATTCTCCCACCATTAATATTCGTTAAAATAAAATAACTATCGAATTTTGTAAGACATTTCACCGCAGTATGAGAACAAAAACATGTAAATATTCTCTGGCCAAATTTTAAATTCCATTTTCAAAATAAAAATCTTTTAAGTGAAGAATGTGTGATATATATTTCAATAACAATACAGAATTGAATATTTTATGCAATTTTATTATATTTCCCATGATGAAAATTTCCGCAAAAAATATAAAATAAATGTATATACTCTTCAATATCATTTGTGTGCTCCGAAAATCTGCTAAAACTTAAGATATGAAATGTATGTGTTTTGTTTTTTTTTTTTTTTTTTTTTTTTTTTTAATTTTTGACTATTCTCAAATTTCAATAAAAATATAGAATTGAATATTTTATGCAATCTTATTATACAGATATTTCCCGATGATGAAAATTTTCATAAAAAATGTAAAAGTATATTATATAATATTATTTGGGCGCAATGTGTGAAATCTATTAAATTTAAGGTATGAAAATGTACATTCCTGAATTTTTTATTTAGATACTTAAATAGCTTTATTTTCAAAGAATCTTCTACAGTCCTCAGGAACCGTCTGGTTTGTTATTAAATTACCGGTTACTTATTGTTGTCGTTCTTATGATTCCATTCTCGCCTAAGCTAGCTAATATTAATACAGCGCTATTTGACTTGTTTTCTTTATGGCATTCCAATATATTTTGTTTATGTCATATCATTCCTTGTATCCCCTTATGACTTGTTTACGATGGTCTCAAGGGCGTTCTGAAGTTGTATAGTCTTCCGAAGCTATATAAACATCTTAATGCATATTGAAGATACACTAAGGAAAAAATACAGACGTATATTAATATAATTACATTTGTCACTAAATAACATATAAAGTTGGATTCTTTTGGATATAATAACTTGTTTTTAAAAAGTAAATTAATATAATATATTTTAGCTGTTCAACCTTCCTTGCGTATTTGAATTCGTAATTTTATTGGAATATAACTCAAAATGTACTTAAATTATAATTTCAATTTTGCAATTCTGTAAAAGAATTTCAGTTTCTCATTTTTCAACAAACTAAATAAATTTATTTTCCAAATGGAAATAAAAATCTTATTTAAAATTAGTAAGCGATTGAGCTATTTTTAAATTAATATTCCTCTTTTCCCGAACTAATACACTCTATAAATATAACTCTCGTTTAATATTAATATTAACTACACAGTATGCATCACTGCAGATTTTGACTCCAAGTTAGTTTTTTTTTGCACAACTTTAAAAAAAAATTTTCGAAGGGAATTTCTATACATTATTTTTTATGCAAATAGATCAGAGGTGGCCAACCCGCAGCACGCATGCTACAGTGTGGCATGATGGAGCTGCATTAGTAGCACGTGAAGACTTGCTGAAAACTTTAAAAAATTTGAAAAGAATTTTTACAGTTTCTTACAATTTTATTGAAATGGAGTTGTCTGAGACAACCTTAAAATTTCTCTCAAAATATGCTTGTGAATAAATTTTTTCTACAATGCATATAATCAAATAAAATAAAAATATCACTCAAAACTTGCTAATGTGCACTTATAATAACCTAATGTTGTTAGCAACTGTAAGAGCTAATCCTAATATAGATAGATGACTTGGTAAAAAAAAAGTAGTAATTCAAAAGCCGCATTAAGTAGATACTAAGAAATTAATAATTATTTTGAATTAAATAATTCAAGTAACTAATTTTTATTTTATATACATAACTTAATTAATTGAACTTATAAAAGGTTATCAACAATAAAACCTAAGTTTGTACTTTCGTCTTATTTATTATATTTTTTTTTCCTTCAATTTCGACTAAACAGACTTGCATTAAAAATGTGCTGTTTGCGTAAAATCCATATCTCTAAAAGCAATATTTTTTCAATTTCCAATTTTTGTTGGAAACGTTGGAAATGTGTGGCACGCATAATAGTTTGTAACCAAATTGTGCCACTCTTCCCAAAAAGGTTGGCCACCCCTGATATAGATAATATATTATTGTTGTACTTACAGGTCCACAGATGGCGCTGTAATAGACTTTTATGATCATAGTGATGTTCAACTTTTTATTATATTAGTTATAGTAACAATAAACTGACTTGAATACTGTTATACACATTGAAATGGCATGGTAAAATGTATCTAATACTTTCTCCCATTTAATTTTATCAATACATAAGCAAAAATATATATTCATTCGATAGTTAATGTATTTTTTCAATTTATTTCAATCATTTTATTACATAGGGCTAAACTTTTTCATCTTGCTTTCAAATAATTTTTTTAAATATAGAGGGAGTTTCATGGACAACCCTTTTCGAAACTTCTTAAGTTTTGAGAATCATAATACTGTAAATATGATATTGCATTTCTATAAAGTTTCCGATGAAGTCTAGGTCCATAATATATATTTATCACATTATAAGAAATTATTTATTTTCGAATAAAAACTTTAGAAAGGCAATTTCGATTATTTTCATTTATTTATTTTCATTTTATAATCACGAAAATTTCAAGATTTTCGGTATTTTTAAAATTTAATTATGTAATCACGGCATTTCACAAAATTCATAAAAAATAGAAAACGCAAAACTGAAGTCATCTCAACCAATATAACCGGAAATATACAAGTTTTGAACAAATGAAATAGTAAATAAATTAAATATCGGCTAAATATTCATAAATTGATTAATAAATTGAATATATATTAATTAAATAATCCGAAAATTGTTAGAGTAAAATATTTTTTTTTATAAAAAGAACACCTTAATATAGTATTTTACAAATTTTAAGTTAACGAACAAACTTTTTTTTATGAAATGAGATTTTTTTAAATGTTCACACATTTTCTTAGACAAAAGGGTGGCCAATCTTTTCGGAAGAGTGCCACTCTTTGATGAAAAAATAAGCATGCGTGCCACTTCCAACAAACAAAACATGAAAAAGCGAAGAAATGCCACTTATAGGCTATTATGGATTTTTACACAAATAGCCCAGGTTTATTGCAAGTCTGTGTAGCTGAAATTTAAAAATATAATACATAAGACAAAAGTACAAACTTAGGTAAGGTATAAAATAAAATTATTAAAACGAACCACTTAATTCTAAATAATAATTAAATACTCAGTATTTAATGTGGCTTTTCAATTTCTACTTTTTTTTTTGCCAAGTCATTTATATTACCTTTTAAAGATGCTTACAAAATTATGTTATTTTAGGAGCACGTTAGCTATTTTATGAGTTAAAATTATTTTATTATGCTCCATAACTGAAAAAAACTTATTTCAAAAGCATATTTGGATCCAAAGCTTGAGATTTTTGTCTGAGATAATATATTTCAAGAAAATTGTAAAAAATTATTATTTATTATAATCTTTTCGAAATTTTTAATTTTTCAGCAAGTCTTCCCATACCACTGTTACAACTCCACCGTGCCACACTGTGGCACGCATGCCATGGATTGACCACCCCTTAAATTTTCATTAATATACAGAATCCTTTGCCTACAGATATCCAGGCCTCGTGCCATATATTTTGCTACAAATATATATTATAGCATTTTCCAAAGATTATTTTGAAATCCGTGGTACTTCGTACGTATAATAAATGCTTATGGAAAATAATGCAGTTAAATGTGATAGTGAAATTGATAGAGAGATTCCTAAGGAATTATAATTACTGCCATGTGTATGATGTTAGTTTGTGATATTGGCGGTAAATATTTTAAATACAATTTTCGTTCTAGAAGCTCCGTGAAGGACCTTCACACTCTGGCATTGGCGTAAGCAGTAGCAGCAGGGGTTATATTTGTTAAACAATACATAGACGAAAGCCAAGAGTCCTTATCTATATGCTACGAATTTCAACAACAACAACAAAAAAAAAAACGGTCTATAGGGAGGGCTTGAGAGAAAGCCCAAATCCCACCCTTGTGTACACCAATGCATGCTGGTAAGAGTTGATATGCGCAATTAAGTTCACATGCTATGCTAGCATCTGTATGCGCTTAGTAGCTTAGATGAGTAGTGATTTGTTCGGGCATTTTGTTCCACAAAACTTACGCTAGAATTGCAGCAAGGTGCAGCGACTTTGAAGCAAACAACAGGTATCAACATATCAATATGTTATTTTGTTTTAAGCTCATGAAAACAACAAACGAGTGTCATCAAAAGTTTTTAACGGTGTACGAGTAATGAACTGTACCTTATGCCTGAGTGGTATCGAAGGTTTCGTGAAGACAAAGAATTGATGTGAAATTCAGCAGAAAGTGACCGCCGAACAGAAGTGTACTCGCTAAAAAATCTTGTCGCGTGGATTCATTGTCTTTCACAGTTGTTATCAAACGGGGATAACAACGGACGGTGAGTACTTTGAACCATAGTAAAACTGGTTAGCAGATATATGTGAATTCCTTCTGTTAAGTGCATATTACACCGAACTTTTTGGACAGAAACTGTAATTCAGAAATCAAAAGAATTTGAAAAGACAATAACATGTGCTCTATGAATTAATACTTTTAAAGATAATTGGAAAATATTTCAGGGTAATATTTTTATTGCTAAGCAGCAAATATTTTAACGATAGAACTTATAATTTATTTTTATCAATATGTTCTATTAATGGAATCATCAAGAAGTGAAACGCTATTTAAAAGAAAAGAAAAAAACTGACAATTTATAGTTAAATTTTGCTTATCTTTATTCAAAGCGAAATCAAAATTTTAAAAAAAAGAGCGAGTTCATGTGTAGCGTTTGGTTTGTACTGCTTTTTTTTCTTTTACGTTGGATGAATTTTTATTCTTATTACTCATAACCATGGTCTGTGTGTGCGATTTTTTAAAATCTTTGAATATAAATAATCACTTATCCATCCCTTACGTAAATAATCATTTGTTTTTTAAGTACATTCTTAAATGTCATAATGAGCTGGTTAAATTTCGAATTTCTTTCACGGAATCATTGTATTACATTCACTCGACTTCCAATTTCTGGAAAGAGATTCCAACAAAGAATGGATCCCAATCCAAAGCACCGAGAAAAAGTAATGTAACACACAATCTACTCCTCACTGTCACATTCCCCTTTACTTTTCTTCTCAGTGACTCTTACCCATGACAAAAGTTCGAAAGAAAGGAAAACTGATCCCTTTTCTTCAACCCTACGGAAAAAAAGAAATAAATTGGTTCTTCTCTCTTTCAGCAGAGCCTATCCAGAAAACAATTAAGCAGTGCTCCCATCTGCACATAATGTGCCTTCCCCGTCTGCTGTAAACCCCTTTGGTTTAAGTCCTTTTGTACCCTACACAGGAACAGAAGCCCTTTCCCGTGCTGAGCAAACGGAACATTGAACAAAACATTGGCTGTAGTTTGTCCTGAAGCACGGTGTTTTTTAACCCAAGGGTTGAAGTCTTTGTTTGTTGATGGAAAACATTGCTCCAGAGGAGATCTTTTCAGATTTCTATACTGGCAGTATCTTGGAGACTCGTGCCATTTGTGTGTACAAGGCAAACGCAAGTAATGACTACCTCTGCACCATTCAGTATTCGTGCTTTGTAGGATTCCGAACACACGCGATTGCATGTAAGACCTTACTTACGCATAGGGAACATCCCCAACGCTATTTTATTACTTAATAAAATTCTACGTGCCGTCCCCTTTCCTCCAAGTAATGTGTATCAATCTCGAAAGATTAAGAATCAATTATTCATCTGCTTTAGCCAATTTTCTTGAAGAAACAGTCGTTAGATGGGAAACTGGAACTGTGTACCTTTCCTTTCTGATACACACTTTGAGATTTATTGCATTGTCCTTACATATTAAAACACCTAACAGACACCACGGCCTGAAGATGGAGCTTTTCCTTTTGAAGCTATGCGGATTTTACACTTACGCAAATGTTTTGTAACATTTGTTGCATTCTGCGAGGTTTCAGCTGCTATGGAGTCTTTGTTTCAAAAGATTACACACTGATTGTGTTATTACTCACGAAAAAAATTCCTCTATATTACTTTAACACTATCCAAGTACATTTGTTTGAATACCATGTACACCTTTTTTGAACGAGATCGTATGTTTATTCAATAGCATACACAACAAGTTTTTTAACTTTTAACATAGAGAATCCCTTTCTGCATTTTCATCTACGGGTCTTTTAAATTGTACCCCGCCTCCCTCCTGTAAGAGAGGTCTATGTATGCCAGTGTTCTTTCCACTAGTATAATTCTCCTATGTGAATTTAAAATTATCCTATTTACTATATTCAAACGCGTATTAATCATAATTAATATAATATATAATGAGTTATTGATTAATATATTGCAATGAGTTTGTAAATTAATATATTATAATGAGCATTAATATAGCAATAAAATACATTTGCTTGCTCGTGGAGGGCATTGCTGATTTTATATTTTCAATATGGTTTTGTAGCTTTTTGCTAGTATTCCATGCCTGTAATTCTTCCTTTGCTAATCTTATGCTATTTTCATGTACTCTGTTTAAGACAAGTCTTTCTTTTTAATTTAATATTGTAACATACTGTGTTTTTAACTGCAACCGAAGGGATTACGTAGTAACTGTTTTATAACTGTAACCGAAAAGATGACGTAGCAACTGGTTAAGAGAGCTGTGCCACCCTCAGTCAGTAAGTTTCTGGTTGGACAGTTGGTAGGTTAGTTAGTTAGTAAGTGTGAAGACTTGTTGCTGTATGAGGGTGTGTGTGTCTTGTTTTATATAACTCTGTATCTGCTCTACCACCGAGCGATAATAAAAGAAGGATTTGAACCTGTGAGTAGAGTGTCTTCATTTTGGATATTTCTAATCCATATTGCATTCTACACATCGGCACGTGTGTTAAAATATTATGTTTAAAACTATCCAGATATATCTGAATAATTACTCAATTCTACTGAACATTTTGAGATGTAATGCTTTATTTCTAAGCATTAAAAGGGTATATTTGCTTCAATTCTCTCTTGAGTATCTACTAGAATAACTTTTTAATTGCTTAGAGATAAACGGGAAAACAACCGAAAGAGACTGAAAAAATTTAAACAGAAAGCAAAATTTGGATCTCCCCATAGAGAAAAGAAATGGTAAAAATTTAAATCATTAATAATGAACACTTTCTGTGAGGCTGGTTTATTTAAAATTATCTTACTTCAACAAATGTATGTTGCAAGTTTTTCTGCCAACAAATAGTTGCCAACAATAAATTAAAAATATTTCGTAAATATGCGTGATTATCATATCAATATTTATATCTGCAGTTTAAATTTTTTTGCCTGGTAGCAACTTATTATTTTATTTCTGTCGCTTCACATTAGACAGCCATTGAATACAGTACGTTAAAACAAAGATGCAAGTTGTAAAAAAAAATGGACTTGGAAAAAAGTATACAGGCAAATCAAAGAAGGAAATCACTATTTAGACTCAAATATTGTACCGTTTATTTCTTTGCATTTGTTTCAAAAGACTTTATGCTGATTCTCTTTATTCGCAAAAGTCTTCCATATTATTCTTTTTTGACTATTCGAAGCCCCATTGCTTCCATATCAAAAGTCATCTATATGCAATGGCTGTAAGGGCTACTGCCTTATGTATTCATATTCTCAATCCTAAAACACAGGCGGATTCGAAATACTTTTTTCGGGGGGGGGGGGGGATCTAAATCCATACGTCAATGTTGAAAAATTCCATGAATTGTAAGTATTTTATGAGAAATGCATGTTAAATTTTCCATTTGGGGGAGACGAGGAAAGTACATATTCTTTTGTTCTATGTCCACCCATCCTTTCTAAATCCGTGTTTGTCCCCAAACCTTCCATATCCTTGCAAATATTTTTCTTATCTACTGAGTTCCTTTTCTGCTTCAAAAATCCCCCCGCATATTGGTTTTATTTTACTTTTTCATGTGCTGTATTTGGTCTCATAGAATCTTTTGAAAGATTTCCTATTCCTTTATGTATGATACGATCGCATGAGGTTGGAGTATATTTTCAAAATGAAAATAAAAAATCTAGAACAAAGTTGATAAAGTTTAAAGCATTTTGTGATTGCTGTTCAAGCATGTAGGTGCATAATTTCTTATAAAATGTTCACGGTATTATTGCAAGCATAGACGATATTAACTTTAATCAACATGGAATACAAAATCTAATTTAGTTTTATGTCTAAAAGGTATTTACGATGAACCAAACGTATAAATTGGTTTGTAACACTACCATCATCCTTAAGCTAACCAAAATAGGCAGCTACTGATATAAATTTTTATATCTGAATAGAAAAACCAATAAATCTGTAGTACATAGTAGCATGGTAATTGAAGGTTTTATTCGAGAAATGCAGCTACAAGAACACACACAAAATCAAAATGAGTTGGCCCACCTCCGGCTATGATGCAAGCTGTTATTCAGCTATTAGAGTTGGCCGATGTCCTCTTGCCATACGCTTTCCATTTGAAGAGATAAAGTGGCAGCATGTCCAGGGACTGTTGAAGTCGTCTGTTCATCAGAGCTCAAACGTATTCTATTGGGGAGAGATCTGGCGATCACTCCAGCCGGGTAAATGTCGGAGAAGCACGATCAGTAGAAAACGGCTTGGTATTATCTTGTTTATCTTGTTCAGTGGCTGTGAAAAGGAAGATAACACTGCAGGGGCGTAGAATCTCATTAACATTCCACGATGCTGTAACGATGTTACATATGCCAATAAAAGGCTTCCTCTATCAAATAAAGGGTCAACCCATGCCATTGTCGGATTGTGTGGAGGACAACAGTCAGGTAAAAATCCCGCTCTAGCAATGGACATCTTTGCTGATTATTAGGAAGTTCACAGCTGGACACCTCTGAAAACAATTATACTCCAGTCCATGAGATTCTAAGTCGAACGTGCCCAATGCCACTGTAGACGCATTCGCACTATGCAACTCTGAAGAGAAGTCTTGACGTGCAATACCTTCGATTACCTCAACTTATGTACGTAGAGTCACATACCAATGGTCGTTGCAACCACTGGTGTCCCGATTACACTTCGGATCATTGATGAGAATGCATTACAGCAGAGGTACTCAACCTTTTTTTCCCTCTGGTCCACATACATATTACAGGTATTTCACGCAGGTCACAGCATAAGGATAATGGGGGGGGGGGACTAAGACCAAAGCAACATTGGATCAAGCAAAATTGATCAAAATATTAAAACTCGTTTTTGGCTTTTGTTTCTATACTACTTTAACCTTTCTACCAAACGCACAGAAAGAAATGGATATTTTACTGAGTAATGGAGCAGTTTCGATGTCGTTTCATCCATAACCAAGTCTCTTGTTTATATTCTACTATCAAAAAAATTAAATTCACAGTAAAATGATAGAAATTCCCGCTAATTTTTTAGTATGCTTTTTTTAAATAATTAAATTTCTTAGAGCTATGGGCCATCATCGGCCACTCAGAAAAAGCTGGCGGGCTGTAGGTTGAGCATCGTTGCATTAGAGGTTACAATTTTGACCTCATTTTTTTTGTCACAGTGACCGGATAAACACTTTGTTCTCGCGTTCTGTCTTTGCTGTCGGTCAGCCTTCTTAACGTTCTGTGTGACCGTGATTCACCTATTCTCGCCAACGTTGTTAGCATCGCTCTTACCCGAATGTCAATGATTTTGCCATTTTACTACCATGCATATTTTAGTCCAGCGGTCCCTTCTTTCCTAAATAGTGGTAAGTGCTCACACTCTTCACGAATACATTTGTTAAGCATTGGCACAGTCGATGTGGGTTGATGGAAACGTATTCGCATGGAAGTTACACCTTAGCATTGGAGTGTCATCAATTTTATTCATCATTCAAATGTTCTGTTGCAAAGTAGTGGAGATCCAGTTGTTCAATCATTGACCATCAAAAGCGAATCCTTTACATATTTTGTCGTGAGGTATGTGGAATGCACAAGCCATACAATTTTGTGTCATTCCGACTACCCTTTCTTGGTGCATTGATTTTGAGTATTCGAATATCAGGATAGAAATAAAAGTCAAGTGATTTCCAAAGAAATAACAAAATTTATCAGTGATTGAAAAAAAAATTAAGCTTAAAGGATCCATTCTTAAAAATTTAATATTTTCAAGTGAAGAGTATTGTATAAAAGTCTTTTAAGATCAGTATTAACTTATGTATGTGAAACTTGGTCCATGTCTCGAACAGATAAGAACATGATACGACAGAAAGGTTTTAGAATTTATTTGTGGAGAAATTCAAGAAAATGGCACGTGGTGAAGAAGGTCAAGTTTGGAACTCTATCACTCATATGAAGAATCTGACATCGTTAACTTCATCAAAGTGCAACGAATTAAATAGGCAAGTCACGCTGTCATAATGGACGAAGACTGCACCACTAAAAAAGTCTCCATTTTCGACCAATTAACACAGGGAGAATAGGCAGGCCAAATTTAAGATGGATTGATGGCCTAGAAAAATATCTCCTAGTTATGAAAACTAAAAATTGGAAAACACTAGCAGAAAGAAGGCTGGCCTGGAAAAGATTTTTTGAGAAGGCCAAGGCCCACCCTGGGCTGTGGAGCCACTGAGGAAGGAAGGAAGTGAAGAGTGGAATTGTTTGTATTCTGAATATGTTCTTATCTTTTCATGAATGTGTTCTGCATATTTTTCCTACTTTTATTATTTATATCCTAGGAAAAACTTCTCTTCGCGAGTTGTTGGTTTTATTTTTAATAATAATTTTTAAAAAAAGGTAATCCATGTGAAATCTTTGAGCATAATAAAAATAGGATTTTTTTCTTAATTTAGGAGTTTATATTCACGTGTATATATATTTTGAAAGATCATACATCAAAGACTTTCGATTCTTTATCAATCTATGTCTGCTTAGTGTAAAATGCATTTTTATTTAGATACGTTTATTCCAGTTCTTTTTCTTACACAAACATCCATTCTATATCCTCAGGATATATGAACAAAACATCCCTTAAAATGCATATGCATTCATATCCTATGTACTATGCGTTAGATCGGAACTAAAAAGAAAAAAATATTCCTGAGGGGTCTGATCTTATATTACTCGATGTCGACAGAGTTTTTATTTTTTGTTCCTCGACACAAGTTCGTCTGAGTGGAATGACAAAGTAAATATCATTCTGTAGCTTCAGATGAAAGCTAGTATCTAAACTGTTCTATGTACACATTGAAACTCCCTTTTCCCCTTTTCCAAAGTACCGTGATTCCACTTTTTCTCCCCCTTCGCATTACTGATGTGTTACCATAGCAACGAGAACGGTGAAGGAGAGAACTCTTCTAAAGGTGGAAATGGCAACATTTATTAGAGTCGCAGTTTTGCTTCCTGGGATGAAGTGAATAGAGGAGTTTTCCAGGTGTAACAAAGGCCGATTGCTGCTGAAGTCCGTACTTTTTAAAGATCAGAGTTTCGGATTTCTCACATTTCGTGTTTTATCTCACCATTTTTTAAAGGGGGGGGGGGAGTAAGTACAAAGTTGCACTCTTTTGTGAATAGGGGATAAAAAGTAATAAAAGTAAAGTATTGAACAAAAAGAGTGGAAATAAAGTTTTGAGCTGAAATATGAAACTTGTTTCGTGTGATGAAATTGATTGCTTAAATCTGTTTCTGTTTTATTCGTGGGTCGCAATCGTTTTCCAATATAGAAATCGAAAATAAATATCGAGATATATATACACACAAATTTTCGTTTTCTCTTGAAACGATTTTGAAAGTATATTCGAGATATTTTATCGCTACTAAAACTCATTTGAATTGTTTTTATCACTGTTCTTCAGTTTGCAGTATTTATTTGAAACAATAGACTAAATGCCAGGACTATTGACAAACGAACTCGTAATATTGAAACCCAGTCCAGTGATGAGGATGAGTGAAATGATACCCCACTCTCCATACTTCCACACCACGTCTAAGCAAAGATTTTGAGACTTGACAGATTTAATCTGTATCAACCCTTCTATATTCTATATAGCGGGTATTTTTTAGAGGAATCAAAAGCTTAAAACATTTTTCAAATATTACTGTGGCTATAATGTGACGGTTTTTCCATCATTCTTCTTTTCAATTTTTCACCTGCAAAATATACGGAATTTAAGAAGAGAAAGTAGGAACTCTATAAACAAATTTTATCAATCTGCCTGAAATTGTTCGAATATATATATACTTAAAATTAAAGGAGAATTTCATTAAAAGAATAACGTAAGCTATTCCAAGGTTTTTTTTTATCTTCACAAAATATCTAATTTTTACACATTCACACTAAAACTATCAAGTGTATACAAAAAGTTAAATGTATTTATAGAAAAAAAGAAATATGTAAAATAACCTTTACTAATACTTTCAGATTTTGCACAAAGTATAAAATAATTACCGAATTTGTATTAGCTTTATTCTGGTACACTTTTTTCAGGTATGGAAATTTTATGAATAAAATATGAGAATTTTCGAAAGCGGACACTTTATATTTGACTTGCTTATTCTCAATAAAAATAAAAATAATTTCTGCTTTAAGAAAATTCTACTATATATGCACATTTATTACAGTTAGTTATTTATAATTTGAATTAGTTAAAACGTCTTTTAATATAGAATAATTTATAATCAATGTAATGTGTTATAGGTATTAAAATGAAGTTCTGAATTTTTAAAGTGATTCTATGCAATTTCTGCTCTTGAAATTTATAAAAAGTTTCTATTTTGAACTGATTACTGATTTTGAAAATCAAATGAATCTTAGAGGATCCTGGCATCCTGTTCATTAAAAAAATTGTTTTGATTTTTATCATTAGATATAAATTTTGACCACACTTTTTAAGTGTAAGCTCCAACATATGAATAACCCAGTGATGGAAGTCATAATCTAATTATAGCATAAAATATTACAAACTAGAGATAATGAAGTCGGTTTATTATACTTTGTACAATATTATTATTTATATTATCAATTCAGTTTTAATTATAATTGCTTAAGAAATTTCGTGCATATTATTCATTCGTGTGAGTATTGTATTTCTTAAATCATATTTTACAATATAACTTTTCGTAAAAAATATTTAATCTAATATAAAAAGCCTGACATGAAATATTTGATTCGACAAAAGTGAATTTAATGCAAACATTTCACAAATGATGGAAAGGTTGTTGAAATCTTGAAATTAATGAAAAATATCTTAGTGTTCATTGATATAGCAACATTCGATAAGAGTATTGAATATTTCCTTATCGTTAACTGTATATCTACATAAGCGTAAATTAAATATACGTAGCCTAAGATACTAAATAAATTTTACTCTTGTTTTATTCTAAATTAGACAAATTATGATATAAAACAAGATTTTTTCCTTAAAATTTTCAAATTTTCCTCTTCAATTTTTTTTTCTTAAAAAATATCATTGAAGTACTAAAAATTATTGGAACGCTTACTTTCATAAAAGAAAGAATCATGTGAAAAAAAGATTGTCTCAAATTATTTTGTGTATCTATGTAATTTCTGCCCTTTTTCGGCTATGTCTTTATTTATCATTTATTTATAAATTAAGGGAATTTATCATAATTGAGCAAAAATAACGAAATATTATATATTAATTTTAATTCGTCAAATCATTATTTCATCTTGAAAATACTTTTTATACATGCAGACGTAACGTTACCAAAAAAATTATTTTACATTTTGCTTGATTAGTTACGATAAAAAACTAGTTCCATTTAAAAAATACGAATTCAAATTGTTCATCGAAAAGAGAACCAAAAAGGCTCCGTTGGACATATATAGTATATATTTTATAGAATTTTGATATTATTTGACTTTACTTTAAAAGACAAAACTCGGAAGCATTTACTTCTTATTAAAACTCGGAAGGTTTTCTTTTTTTTTCTGTAAAGAACAGTTAATCGCCTTCCAATTGGCTGAAAGCACCCTTTATCCTTCTTGCATCTCTTTTAATGGGTGGCCAGGGATCTCACCCCAAGAAGTTTTCTAATTAGAATTTTTTCTGGACCAGATGACTCCCCGGCGATGGCCTATCCATCTTGCACGTCGTGATTACTTAAGTTAAGATGGCGAGATAGAACATTTAATCCTTGCGGAATTCCGAATAAGAATGTTTGTTCTTTAATTCCTCGTGCGGTTTCAATTATGTTCCCTCTTTTTAAAGAAGAGGGGACCACCTGGAGCTAAAATGGATGGGGCTTGGGGAAACTGCCGAAAGAAATCTTAAAGGTTGAAGAAGTTACAGGAAGTAGCAGAGTGCTCTGGTGATCAGTATGCACTAAACTGACTGAAAGTAATTTATCACTTTAACAATTAAATCAACTTTTTATTTATTACCATCCGGGTATCATGTGTTACCGTTACTTGAATTTTTAACCTGAAATGGTTCAATTAATCATAATAATTTGTATTGATAAAAAGGTCCCCAGAATTTTTGGAAGTTTAGCAATTTATTTAAAGGTAAACTAATTATTGCGAACAGGTACCTTAAAGTTTTAGAAGTCGGATTGAAAAATAATTTAATTTAGCCAATTCCTATGATAAGATTGTAATAAAATATGGAAGCAAATTATTGCTTCAAGACTAAATAAATATTCTGAAAAAGGAGAAAAAGGTTTAGATCATTATAGTGAACTCATGAAACTTTTTCGGCTAAAATATTTGTCGCAAGTACTTATAAGCATGACTTAGATAAAAGGCCATGATGCTCTATTACGTAACAAAATGTATTAACCATCACCCCTAAAAAAACAAATTTAGATTTTGTATAAAAAAGCGTAATTAGTACAAAGGAAACTCAAAAGTAGAGAAAAAATAAAACGAAAGAGGTTTTAATATCTTATCTTGAAACCTAGGGGAAAAGCATTCAAATGAGAATCTCTTATACACGTCTAAAATACTGCCATTTGTTACATGTAACTGTGTAATATGCTACAGGTTACAATGACAAATCGTAAGAAAAAAATACAGATAAAATTTTTAGTTTTAACTTTTTAGACAACTTTGGCTATTTAACAAATATTTAAAATTTTTAAAAAAAGCACAAACGTTTTTAATTAAATTTAAAACTAATTATGAATAAAACATGTTTAAATTCTTGTACTATAAATCACTAAATGAAGAGGCTTTCATTGAAAATTAAAATTTTGAAACAAAGAATAAATTTCGAAATGGGGAATGAAATAAATATTTTTTTTAAGAAAAAAAATTCTTTTAAATTTACTTTTTTCTCATTTGTAAAATTGCTGAGTTACTTTTTTTTTTAAATTTTCTTATTTAAATAAATTTTAGCTGTTAATTTTAAATAGAATTCATTTAAAAACAGAATGCAGATTTACAATTTAAAAAACTTATGTAGATTTTCCCAAAATATACAATCGAGTGTTAGAAAAGTCAATCAATTTTTGTGCTTAAAATAACTTATAGTAACATATGGCGTTACAAGGCGAAACATGTATAATGCAGAACAGATAAAAATTATTACTTCTATATTGATATATTACCTAAAAGAATATTTTTTGCTTGCAGATATTTATTCTTTACTCTCTATGAATTAATTTTTAGCTAAGTTCTTACTTAATATATTTTTCTTACTTGGCCGATTGGAATTACTGACCTCTCAATGAATATTCAAAGATCATTCAGTGATGTAAAAATAGCCGTATTATTTAAAAATTCTAATTAAAAGATATTTTATTTAAAAATAATTATAAACTGAAAAGTCCCAGTTTATAAAAAAAGGAGAAATTATTTATCAAAAAAGTTCTGAAAATTACTTTATTAATAAAGGAATGTTTAATTATTTCAAATTTAAGGTACTTATATAAATACACAGAACACGAGCTTCAATGGTCTAATAACTGAATTTATTAGTGAAGCTCATTTATTGTGAAGAAATTTATGATGGATATTCACACACACACACACACACACAAATATATCTTTTTCTCTAATATATTTTAGAACTTTTTGCCACATATATTTATAAAAACTTTCAAAGTCTGCAGGAGTAATTAATTTTTATTTTTAGTATTATTTATTGAAAGTGAATCTTGACTTCAGACTTTTACTTAAAAAAACCTCATGCTGAAAATTTAAGAAAAGTAACAAAAGTTTAAAATGTCCTTCAATTTCTTCTGCCCACGATTTCACCTACGGAGATTTTTATCCATACATGAATCATGACACCCACGTCAACCAAAACGTAGCGGTGAGATTCATGTCATCATGTAAAAGAACAAAAATGCTACTTCTTACATCTTTTTAGAGTTTTATTTTATATAATATCGTTTGTATTCTCTATCGAAAATAGAACTGAGAACATTTTACTTAAAAAAGTTATAATACCACGCCAACTTTGATATAATGTTTCAGATTTTAAGTTACATTTATAAAATATAAATACTGTGTATTAAATTTAAAATAGCTTCGAAATTATAATTATAAGTTCATGTAATGCTTTAATTGTTTGAAAATTTAAATTTCGTGTATTACATTTCAAAATTTATTTTTCGAACATTTATATGCTAATTTTTGATTGTTGAAAAATCAGTATGTGATAATATTTAAACACTTTTAACGCATTTTAATATTATTTTAACGTAGAATTGTTTTCTATTGAAGGAATCTAAAATTATACATTTATCATGTCAATTGATTTTTAATCATTTAAATAGAATAATATTAAGTGAAAATGTGATAAAGGGGAAAAAACTCTGCAAACTGTTTAAAGCTGTCTTCAGTTATTCTTAAGGACTTGAATTCAAACTGGAAATGATAGTTCAGATGGATAAAAGTTTTAAAGTGACTCCGTATTTTGGACCATGATTTTGAAAAAGCTTTTAAACGATTTTTTTTAATTATATTCAGTGCCAGTTGAATTAGAGCGTATACATAAAACTGTTTTAAGAATTTTTCATTGCAAAAAATATTATTTAAATGCGATTTTTGGTAAAAATGAAAAAAGACCTCTTTATCAAAAGGTTCGATAATAAAAATATTTTGCCTACATATAGCAAAGATCTCTCTACAAAGACTAAGCTAAAAGTTTGAAAAATTCACATTATTTTCAGAGTTACAATCAATTAAAATAATAACCGTTGTTTTGTGTTAAAATTTCAATACTCTAATATATTAAAATAGAAATAAATCCGCTTCAAATTATATATCTCAAAAATCCTAGTTGTAATCCTAGTTGTAATCCTCTGTAAAGAAAATTACGTTTTGAATACGTCTTTTTCTTCATTTTTTGCCAAAAAATTGCATTTAAATAATTTTTTTTATTGTAATGGTATTCTTAAAACTTGATATGTATATTCTAATTCAAATGACACTAAATGTAAACAAAAATTATTTTACACTCTTTTGCAAAAGCACAATATAACATATTATTAGCACAAGCTTTTAATATATTATTCTCTCACAATAGTATATAAAGTACATCACATTTTACTTTATTATTCATTTATATTTTTTTAGTCAGTTTTCTTGCTTAAAACATATTTCATTTATAGTTTCTTACAAGTTGAAGATAAAAGGATTCTTAATTTTATATATTGATTAAATAAGTATGCGCATCAAATGTTTCTAAATTTTAGAAAGACTGTATCGTGAACGACTTACAAATGAATAAAAACTACTTTGGCTCATGGTAAAAAATGAAATTTTTTTTTTAATACCAGAAAATAGTTTTATGTTTGGTTTCTATCCTTTGACATTAGTTCAAGACAGTTTTAAGCAATAATGGGGTTTATAAACACAAACAAGCACACTTATTTTATAAGCACAAACAAACTATATTTAACTGTAGATTCTATACAAAAACATCTATTTCTGGGAACATTGGTGCCTTTTATATAGTTTTAAAGTTGATTTTCAGTTCTTTTTCTCACTTCTCTTTTTAAAAATACTATTCCTAAAAGATTTTTTAAAATGTAGAATTAATGTTAATAATTCATCCTTTATTATCATCCAATCTACAATGTTCTTCATTTTTAGTCTTTAATCAATTCTTCTAAGATAATTTTTTCCAAAATTTAAAGTTTTTCTTAATTATTAACAATTTTTTTTAAAAATTCTGTTGCAGCTTTACTGCAGAGATTGGTCCAAGCTATCAGAAATTTAGTGATCTTCAATACACTACATTAAAAATTATTTAAATTTTGTATTAAGTTAACAATCACAAAATACTCACCATTAATTATTAAAACAAGATTATATAGAAAAGGAAACAGAAAATGTTGCTAGATCATAAAAGATTTTCATGCTTGAGAGATAAAAGATTTTCATTATCACTGGACTAAATTCATGACACAGTCACATTATAAATACAATCATACATTCTTCATTGAACTCAAAACTGTCATTTAAACTTGTATTTGTTGTTCTACTTCTATTATTTAAATATAACATTTGAGATTTGATAATTAGACAAAGAGGTATTTTATATACCTAAGTGCTATTACTGCTTACAAATACATACTTTTTAAAAAAATCTACAAAAAGCAAAATTTGTCAACAGTGAAGCACTTGGACTGATTGACTGGAAACACGCGATTGCATTTATATGTGACTATGACGTCACATAAATTTATGAACTGATTGGTTTAAAATAAGTGTTTGTAGTTATCATGTGACTATATGACGTCACATGAATATAAACTATTCTCATTAATATTGACTGTTTTTAGAGCTAAAGCTCAATCAATAACATTTTATTGCAAATGTTTGGATAATATACCTGAATCTTTATGACATATTTTTAATAGGTATTTATTTATCCAACGCCCGTGCTTGGCTTCGCGACCATTTGACGCCGAACCTCCCAGTACCGACTGGCGATGTCTCCAGTCGGGTATTCATCGAGTCTATTGTATTGGAGAAGGTGGTCGCCATCCATTCTGACATGGCCACTGAGTGGACAGGCCTCGCGTCAGTAGCCAGGCCAAGTCAGTGGGGGTATACTCCCAAAAAAAAAATCATGTCCGGTGGTTAGGCCAAAGCAGGCAACAGCCTCGGCTCTCTCCAGGTATCTCGTGATTGGGCCCACGGTTTCCAGAGTTTCTCATGGCTTTCCAAAGCTCTCGGTTTCTTGGGTCATGGTAGTATATTTGTCAATAAAGGTGGAAATAATGCTCTTTTCTCTTCTGAGAGTCAAGAAGAGACGACTCGGCTCCCTGCTTGGCTTTTTGGCCGGGCTTTCTTATTGCCGGGGATCCCAACATGACTTGGGACCCACTATAAGGCCACAGTCCAGGCATATGAGATTAGCTCCGCCGTTCGGCATTGATTTGTGTTAAGGCAGTCAGTTGGTGTATTACAGCTTCATTTTTTAATTGGCGATGCAATTCAAAAATGCAAAAGATTAATTTTAGAAATCTTTTGGATAAAATGTATAACACTTTTTTTGCAACAGATTTGGTTTCTGAAAAAATTACAGAATTATCGCTGTTGGATACAATTAAATGTGTAATGATACATATTTATACAGTGCGTAATTATTTATTTAGTTCAAATATTTAGTCTACCTTAAAGTTCTATCCAAAAATATGTGTTAAATAAAGATGAAATCATAATAAAAGAGAATTTAAAGTGAAGAGGAAATAATAAATATACCAGTGTATCATTTATCCTGTAAATAAATGTCTCTGGACCAAGATTTCGATTAAGATATAGGGAAAATCTTCCTTCCATCCAAAGTCTCTGAAGCAGTTAAATCTTTAAATACGGACGACTCCTCGTCCCTACTCCATTTTCTTTTCTTTGTCCATTTTATATCTAGAAACATTGTTGCTTAGAATATATTTTTTGCTTCCCTTCTTTTTTATCTAACACTAAACAATAGAATCTGTATAGGAAGTAAAGTCCTTAAATCTCGTATTTATCGCCGAAGCAATTTTATTTTTTCGTTTGACTGGACAATCCGCACAACCAATAGCTTTGTTCGAATTTGGAACATTTTGTGTCCGACAATATATATATATATATATATATATTTATACAATAAAAAGTAAAACTAGAAAAAAAATCTGGCATCTGGAAATCCTGACGCACAGCTGCGGTTCGAATCGATCGGGCCGATTATTGCTGCAACGGACGGTTTTCGATCCTTTTCCATCCCCCCTCCCTCTTTCAATCCCTCCTAGAAATGTTCCGTTCGATTCCTCCCCTCTCCCTTTTCTCTCCCTTCCTGAATATTTTTCATATATTTTTTTAGACTTTGTTTTGTTTATTTTTTTATTGATATGCCGCATAAAACGTCGTACACAAAGCAGGACTTACGGAAAAAGAGTGATGGAACAAAGGAAATGAATGAGAATGCGAGGGGAGAGGAAGAGGAGGGGCAGGTGATCACATGGGGGCACAGAAAGTTAAAGGGTCGAGGGCGAGAAACAATCGTTTGGTCCACTTTTGATATTTTGCAAAGGATGACATTATTCTTGGGGGGATATAATTGTTCGCTATGGGATTTTTTTTTTCTTTTTGGATTTATAACTTTCGTGGTTTTCCAGGTGGGCTTTGATGTACGTTGTAACACCTTTCTTTTTTCTTTATTTCTTTGAAAAAAAATATGTCAACAGTTTATTTATATGCCATTTATCGGAGTACCATAACAATTTACTGCCTTTTATGAATCATTTGTACGGAAACAAAAAATTGGCAATTTTGATTTTTTCCCTGTAATAGTTAAAGTGCGCTTAGTTGAAATAGAAAATAGGCGTGACAGATTAGTTAAGATGACTGATATATTTAACAATACATAATCAAAAAATCGGGGAAGGGAAACAAAATTCAATTTTCATAAGCACTGAAGTTATCAAATTCAATTTTAGTATCCTAATAGATTATATGTGTATTTTGATTATCCCTTCTTATATTCAGAATATTTTGATTTATTAAACCGAAAAATACATTTAACTTTAAGGATTTACTAACAAAATTGTTATTGTATTATTTTAGTGTATACACATAAATAACGAATTATTTATATTTTTGTATTAAATTAACAAGAATTTAGAGCAAGTTGTAGATTTTTTGTGCCCATTTTTTTAAAATTTTTTTTTTTTACTTTTAATAAAATATTATACATTTTCTACGAAAACGTAGGATTCCAGGACGTACATTGGAGGGGTTACACTACATATAAATGTAAAAAACGTAGACGAAAACACCAAGATGTAGTATTTATGCTAAAAATTGAAAATCTGTTGCTCTATGAGAGGGATTCGAACCCCCAAATCCCAACCTTGTTCTATCCATGTGTTTTACATTAAAATGTTACTGCCTACGTGTTCTACATTAAAATAAGTATGTTGATAAGAAGCATATGCTTTGATTAGTTTTTATCAGAAATAATTTCAAAAAAATATTGCAATATATGTTTATACTTATATTGCAATAAAAAGTATTAACAATGTTAATACTTTCTATTAAATAAATTTTTTTTAAAAAAATTTAAAAATTTCGATAAAACAGTTTTGAATTTAAGTAATTTATTTTTGGCAAATTATTTAAAATCTGAAATATAAATGTATTCCTGCATTAATTGAAAGCAACGCATTAAAGATTCAAAATTTACATTACTGATATTCTTACACATTCAAGATAAGTTCATATCTTCGTAAAACGTATAGACACATTTTGTTTTAATGAAGGGAAAAAATATATATATTTGTGGAAAGCAGAAAAATATATTTTTAGAGAGTAAAAACCTTTCTGGTGTTAAATACATTTAAGCCTTTTTTAACATTAGAAGTAAAATAAATTTTGCAAAAAATGATAAAGCTCATTTTGAATTTTAAATTCTAATTCGTAACAATTATTTTATTCAAACTCTTTCACAACAGTGGTTAAGTGAATTATTTATATTTTCCTAAATTACAAATATTTTTTAATTGAATGGTAAATAAATTACTGTCCGTACCCAAGTAATGTATTTACAAACACAAATGAGAGAAAATTATTAGATTAAAGAAGGAAATATAAATATTTATCGAGTATTTTCCTGATCTGCTTAAGAAACCATGTTATTCTATTAAAAGCAGTGTTATATACTTTTATACTAAATTTATTATTATGATACATATTTATAATGGTGATTTATTAAACTAATTTAATACTTTTAATACTACTATGTAAATACAATTAACCCCTTAACTGGTTTGCCTGTACAACGAACGGGCTATCCCAAAGCTGTCCACGATCTGTTTGCCGTACGCTGCACAGGTTCTGATATATTTTCTTCTATCTAACTTTGAAATGCCCATATTTTTTGTTCTTATCATGAGATTATGAGTGCTAGCGGTGTTTAGAGATGCAGTTTGTCCATGGTATTGAAATACTTCTCATGCGGGATTTTCATTGCGGTGATGGCGGGAATTTAGATTCCTAAAAATATTCGATAAAGACAAAGGATTGGCAAGGCAATGAGCAATTTGTTTCTTGAGAAGAAATGTAAATGGAAAGATAATCCAAAAACGTCGATATTTTCTTTGTACCACTGCAATGTAAAACTCATTATAGCACCATGCTTCAAATTGTGTGTGTATGTATATATGCATACACACACAAAACCTTCAACCGTTTGAAAAAGAGCTTCGAACACGAAATTTTTTGTAACTATGAGAGAAATTCTTTTAAGATATATATATGAAACATTCTTCATAGCGTGCAGAGTTTACTTATAAAAAGCAAACATTTAGGGTTTTTTGTGTTCCACAAATACAAAATAAAAAATAGTGTGAAAACTTTAAAGTTGAAAATTAAAATAAATTCTTCTATTTTCAAACTTTGTTAAGTATTATGCTTAGTTATAAACAATAAAAAAGGCTCCTTTTTTGGAAAATTTAGTCAAAAAGATTGACTGTTTAAGGAATAAAGCCATAGAATTTCCCTATTTCTGGCTATGAAAGTATTTTACTTTTTTTTAATTGAGAAACCTACTATAAGATGTATAACTTTTAATTTTTGTGAGGCCACAAATTATGAAAAGTAAATTCTAAGCAATTTCCTCGCCCTTCATACATATATCTTATTGTTCATGTATATTTAGACCGTCGAGAGCTCTTAGATCATTTCATATTTCGATCTTTTAATTAAAATTTTTTAATCCATTCAGAAGTTTCTTTCATAAACCATGATGTTAATCTTCGAAAAAAAAGCCACCTTTTTGTTCCTCCCTTTTGAATTTAAACACTTTTCGTTAGAACGCCATTGCTTTCAATTAGATAACACAACGACAAAAAAACGTGACTTTTTTCCGAACCATTCGACCGTTTTCATTTCATTCACGTAAAATGTCTCTCTTGTTCCTCTTCTCCTTGACAGATCATTACCTAAGAAACGCCCATGCATGCCCGATGAGACAAGGGCTGTTCCCGCCCCCGCCCCTTCACAATCAGATTGGGATCACGATACCTGACGAGCAGTTCCGCCCTATGATATCGGGTCGCACAGGTAGGGAGGACTCGTCAAAAAGATATTACTCGGAGACACGTCTGTCTCTGGAAAGTGCTTTCATTGCCGAACATTGGAGCTAAGTTGAGAAAACGAGTTAAGGGTAAGAACAATGGGAAATACTTCTAAGTGAAAGGGTGATTGTGAAATGTTTTTATGAGATGAAAAAACAGAATTTTTTTCAGAAAGTTAGTTTGGTCTCTTGTTATACAGCTGTCTGGGGTTTAATTTAAATGTCTTCCCATGATTTTCCAGAAATTCTTATATAAAATTTTTGTTGTAAAAATAAAACTTAAATCTTGCTGTGTGAAGTATACGAATCAAAATGATCTTTATAACTTCGCAATTAAACAACCGACGGAAGATATACTTCGATATTCAAAGCTACATTTAGCCAGGCTTTCTATATTGAATACCAATACAGCTATATCCCTTTTTTCTATTGTGAAATTTCTAAGTTAACAGAATTTTAAGGTAAGCTTAAGTTTAATTTTTAATTTGCAGTTTTGAAAATTAACATACTACATTTAGCATAATCTGTTTTTGCTTTTCTATCCTGCTTAAATGGTTCAGTTAGTAGCTAAGTTAATGGCAGCATAACTCTAACGTCTATCACAAGATTCACATGGTACAGCAGCTGTCCTAATTTCAAAGATGTTACAAAAATTAGCAAGGGCCTTTTTGGATGCCCTCGGTGTCATTTAATTTTTCAGCACTGCATGGACAAGACAACAACATATTACGAATATATATATTTTTTAACTTTGTAAAATTGCTACTACACCCACACTCCTAAATTCATCATATTAAAATATCTTTCTTTAACGAAAAATTACTTAATTATATAATATATTATGTAGTAACAGTATTGAAAATCTAATAATATTATACTATAATAGATATATAATACTTAATTATATTTCCTTATTGAGCAAGTTAATTAAAACTCATCAGTAACACAAGAAATGCCAAACGTTATAGAAAACCTGAAATATTTTTCAGATTTTAACCTCCAACAATAGTAAATTGATTTCATTTTTATTTTTCTTCTATTTTGTACAAAATCGTATGCAATGAAAGCCTGTCAGGTCAAGAAAAAAAATTGCTGTGCAAGCAAACTCTTTTCGTGTATGTTACAAGAAAGGTGAAAACGATTCAGGATGTTTCGAAAACACACGGCGAAATAGCCTTCTAAATCTTAAGTACCCTTAAAATTACATGCAACACGGCATTGGCATGGCCCATGGGGGGGGGTTACTGTTTTTTAAACATCGAAGGGTTTTAACAATAAAAATCAGGAAATATTGGGGAAATCCTAGTCGCTGACAACCCCAGATTTGGGGAATAGCTTTTAACTTTTGAAATCTCCTCCAATCACACCTAACAAGAACAACAAAACTGTAAATTTCAGTTGCGATTTGTTAAATGAGAGTAATTCCTTTATAACCTTCCTGTAATAAAGGACCTGTAACTTCTTCGACTACGGTCTTTGATGCCAACGCAGTCGCAAAACAAAAGCTCTGCTCAAACCTACGAAAAAAATTCTCGCTGCCAGAATTTAATTATAGCCGAGAAATTACAACAATAACCAGACTAAGGACAAAACATTTTAAGAGCATGAAGATTCTGCTGATGGATCCAGATCATATGTGGAATGGAGGCACTGCCCAGGCAAGCAACTGGATCCCAAACATCTTTTTAACTGTCCTTCCATTGTTGGTGCCCTTTTTAAAATAGACAATGACTACAGCATGGACATCCTATACTCGGATCGTGCCATGGATGTTGCCATGGCAGTGATTCACGCCTTTGGCAATATTTGACTCATTTCTTTATCTTTATTTTGTTATATACAATACCTTGCACTTTGTCATACACGACAACAACAACAACAATAAAGGATTACCACGTAATATATGAAATGAAGGTGTGGCAAACCTTTTTGTTTTATTACATGTGTAATATTCTTAATACTAATAATACTCATACTTGTATTATTTTTTACATGTGTAATACTCATAATGCTAATAATACTCATAGTTGTATTATACATGCGTGATATGATAAATAGGTTCCAAGTATACACTTTCTATCCTGGACTTAAGCAACTGCAAGCAAATTCCGTGCATTATATACGCTTTTTTTCTAGGAAATGCTAATATTAAAATATTTTTAAAAAACGTCTTTTATGACCGAAAAATATCAGATTTTTTTTTTCTTTTTACGTTTTGCTAATTATTTTTCAAGAAACCAATAAGGGTTTTACGTTGATAAAGTCATAATATAAAATTTCTTAGTCTCTGTACTTCCATAGGAACTAAAATGGGATCTTTATTTCAGTCGGTTTGATAATGCATGATAATGCATGTTTGAGAATACGCTCACATATGATCGGAACATGTCGTCCCGGAACAATTTCTTTGTGAAATTTGTTCTATGTTGCTAGGCATATTGTATTACCATAATCGCTCTATTCGATCCTTATCGAAATCGAATAAATGATGTTGGGTCTAATGGACTATCGCTGTTACTTTCAAGCAAATGAATAGCGGATTGACGGAAGGATATTATATTTGATGGAACGCCAATAAATGTTCCATGGCAGACTAGGAAATGAATGCCTGGAAAAAGAAATTGTTCCTTTTTTTGTCTTTCCCTTTGAGCAATTTGTACTTTAATAGTCTTTTATTCCATATTTTTTTACCGGTTCTGACAATAAAAATCATAATTCCATTTTCATGGAAAAATCATGTCTAGTCTGTTTTTTTAACTTCGCAACATTAAAATGAATGTAACAAAAAGTCGGAATACTTCTAAAAGGAGAAACCTGTTTACTTACTAAATGGAGGAAGCATTTTATTTGCATAAATTATCAGATTAATCCAATTTTCAAGTTTTTAATACACTGCAGAAAGTAAAATTTAAAGTAGCTGGGATTTTCCCCTGTAAATTTGAATAGAAAAAGAGCTTTATGGTTACAAAGAAATTATTACGAAAAAAGTGAATGCAATTGAAATGAAGTAGCATTAAAAATATTTTATAAATTCAGCAAAAATAGCTTGGTGTCATTAAATTTAGATCAGAACAACTTGAAGTGATTGATGTAAGTATGTTAGAGCGATGGACAATTTTAAGCCACTCATTCTTCTGTCTTCAATATCACGCCTCATGAATACACCCAGTTACATTTGATAATCAAAAGTTTCTAAACGTGTATAATGGATCGAACTCTCTCTTAGCGGGAATATAGCAAAGTTTGTTAGTGTACAAGAAAACTGGGTACTTATGTATTATACCGTCGACCTATTATGCCGAATCAAAAGACTTCGCAAATGCTGTCATCGAATTCCTGAACAAGATTACTGTGTTTTTCAGTGTAACGAGGAATATTAGCTCCCCCCTGCAAAGTCAAGCTTTGGGTCCCCTAGAACCCTGCCCCCCCCCCAGCTAAGCGAAGGTTTCGGGGGTGTACGTTGCGCCACTGGTGTTTGTACTTGTGAGTGAATGATTTCCTACTATTGGCTGCACTTTGTGATATTTGGCGATGCCTTTTCATTTGAATAATTGGTCGTCGGGATATTACGTAAGTACCGAAAAGTTTTATCGAAAAGAAAATGAATAATTATCATAAAAAAAGTATTTTAATCTATTCCTTTCATAACATAGATTCCAGTCACTGGTGTAGCTAGTCTTGAATGGGCCCCATATCAAAATTTCTTGAACATTCTTTTTTGAGAGTTCCTTAATATGTTAACAATTTTTCCCCTCACGTATGTTGGGGCCCCGTATCATTGATACGGCTGGTATGGTGGTAGCTACGCCGCTGATTCTAGTACATATTAATATCTCAGTTTGATAGCTGTTTTTTCTAATACTTCTGAAAGTTAAAAGATACATGAAAAGATACTGCAATTTAAATAACTATAATACGAATGGCGATTCTATATCAAAAGTGACAATGACGAATATGGAATCGGAAGCGATTCTGATTTTATGAATAAAACTTTAAATCCCTTATCAAGGTTTTGAAGAGAACCTACGATCGAAGGATTACATTTCAAGGGTACAAATTATTTTTAAAAATTAAACAATTACCCGAAAAATAACATTATCTTCAATTATTATATGTAGATGAAAATTGTCAAACATTAATAAACACTCAGTTATTATTTTAAATAACATATCACGGTGAAAACAAACATCTGAATGTCAAACTTCATAAAATCAAAGTCGTATCAGCCATTAGTGGGATTCATGGAGTCACACAGCCATTATAAAACTTCTCCAGAAATTAATAATCAAGATTTATAAAAAAATATCTAATTTATAAAAGAACTGAAGGACCTTTGATTTCTGAAGAGCCTCTATACTTCAATCTAGTCAGAATAATAAATAATACGATCCTAAGTAAGACGAAGTTTATCAATTCAGAGCAAAAAAGAATCCATCCTTTCCATCAAATCGATTGTCGTATATGAAAAACGAAAATAGCATTAGAAGAGGAAATATTGAACGTCATCTTAAAATGAGATAATAATTCACCACCAGTAAAGATGGCAGGGGAGACTGAAAACAGATCTTCTTTTTGGAACCTGAAGCCAGCTTCAAACCTATCAAAAGGCAGCTGCAGCATTTCCTTAAGTGATTGGAGAAGTAATTGAAAAGAAGGGAAGATATGCGCGTGCTGGAATGAGGTTGGAGGAAAATTGCAAGCAACGTTTTTGGTGGAAGATGAGGATCTTCATGGAGAATGTTGTACATACGAGTAAGTCACGCGGGCAGAAACTTTGACAAGCTCCTGAAGAGTGTGGCAAACGTGAGGGTTGACACAAGACAAAGACGTGCAGGACATTAAATATTACTCAAATGTTTTTTTCAAAAAAGTTTGTGAGACTTGCGGATGAAAACTTTCCGAGTGATTCAATCTAAGATCGTAAATTTACTATCAAATCGAAACAATATGCATGAAAAATATATGTAATAAAAAAGAAAAACTAAAGCTTGAATAAGTAAATCATACTGAAATAGATATTAATATTTAATGCAAAATAAATATTTTCTTTTGATTTCTATACATAAGTTTCTTTTCTATATTTCTAAACGAAACAAAGCAAAAAATCTCAATATGTAACTATATAATCTTAAATGTTAACCAAATTTTTGTTTAAAAATAGGAATACTAATGTTTAATACAAATACATCACAGCATTTAGAATTCTTTTTTAAATGATGAGTTTTAGCCAACAGCTCGTGGAAAAGAAATTCTCTTAAACTGTGGTCCTCGGACAACCAGCACCTTTCTAGAGTGTCCACGAAGGTCCCTCATTTAATATTATTTATCTCCTTCACAAACTCTGAAAGGATTCGTGGAAGAATTGAAAGATATCTCTTTCTAGACTAGATCGTTAAATTGCCTCCAATGAAAAAAACTCTACTGTGACATATATTTCGATTAAGAATATTAATTCAGTTTTTTAATATTCAAGAATATTAATTCAGTTGAAGGAGGGGAGGGAAGATGTTAAAAAAGTCTGCATAAGTAGAAGAAGCAGTTTTAGGATTATTGAAAACCCTTTAAATTACTCATCCATGCGTTAGGAGTCAGGGAAGGGTGTTCAAAATCTTGGGGGTTCTTTATATCAGGTTGATACATAAAGCGGGAGGGGGCTATCGAAAGTTTAAGAGCCACTTATCTAAATTATACTTGTGTTATACTGAGAAATTAAGGTTTAAAAAATAGATGTCTAATGATATCATGCATCTATTGATATAAATCTTAATTTTTCATTTTTATTATTATATTATATTATATTATATTATATTATATTATATTATATTATATTTTTTTTTTTTTTTTTTTTTTTTTTTTTTTTTTTTTATTTTATTATATTATATTATATTATATTATATTATATTATTATGCTATATTTTTATATCTTATATGATAATAAGTTTCCATCATAAATTGAATTGCAGTGAAAATTTCCATTTCATGTTTCACTAACAATGAAAAAAAAACCTTTAAATAACGTTTAACGTCCGTTTTTACACACAGACACACACACAAAAAAAAGAGTTTTTCTCAAAAAAATAATACAGAGAATATGAATAAAACATGTATTATGTTAAGATTAAGATTACACAATAATATATTTGATCCTTTATCTGTATAGATAATATCACACAATTCTTATTAAAAAAATCCTAATTTCTTTTATAACTTATTTTTCCGTTTCTATAAAAATTACCTAATCACTAATTTTTGTAAGAATTATGTTTCATTATGCATTCATATCTTTTGTACATTAGGTATAATTTTCTGTCGAAAAATAACGATTGCTCAAACGTTAAATATATATCCTTTTGTTCTTACAAGATATCATTTCTATTGATCTTTTATTTATAAATTCATTATAATATACAAATTATCGAAATAGCATAAAATGAGGAATGATTTGTTAGATTCAAATTACTATAATCGATATATTTATTGAATTGTCCACTCTGCAACCTTGATTTATTCTTATGTCTTTTCCTGTTTCCGATACAGCTAAAAAGTTTTTCCTGAAACAATTTCCTCTGTTGAAGAGTACTCCGAAAAATCAAATATCTTATATCCGCCCGCTCAAGATAGACGGACAGATAGATACATTATTATCTCTTTAATATGTCTCTAGTTACCGTCCTTCAAACGAAGCGATTGAGAAGGATTGAAACGAGAATGACTCACATCGTACACGCAGTGTGTACCGACGCAGCAGCTCCGTCACATAATATCCTGTTCCCGTTCAATGGTGTGACGTCACAAAGGAACGAAAAGAAAATGGCATTGAAAGAGCAATTATCTTATCAAATGCGACGTAATTGACAAACGCTGCGAAAAAATAAATAACTAGTCGAAACTTGCTTCTGGTTCTCGGTTCATGGCTGTTCAACTGAGAATATCCAGTTATGGTAGGAAAAAAAGAGAGACAGCTGCAAAAAAATTAGAATGACGCGTAGAACGCATTGATTAAATAAGGCTTATCAATGTCGACGAAATACTGAAAACAGTTCTTTTTGAAGTTCGATAATTGAACGTTAAGTAAACCCTTTCAGATAATAAACAGAATCTTTGAAGACATATTTCATCCAGACGTCGGCGTAACCTATCACAAAAAAAAATGTGATCTCTTTGATGAAATTTTAATGAGCATATTCGTAAGATCTTGTTTTTGTTGCCAATTAATATTGAATAAATTTGACGGGAATAAATAAAAGAGAGTAGATTTTCACCAAAAAATGATACATACTTTGTCGTTTGGTTGTTAATATGAATGTCTGCTTTTTGGTGTTGGCTTGTTCTGTCAACATTAACATATTTTGAAATTTAAGATTTCATTCAAGTCATGTAATAACAAACAAAGCAAAATAATGTTAATTTTTCTTTCATGGCGATGAGGATTTGGAAGATTACGTGATTCTAGAATTCGCACCAAAGTAATAAAGTATTCTTTTTGTGTTTTCTAATTTCTCCAATTCGGGGGAAATATTTCAAATTAATCATTTTGATAAGAAAATATTTTTATTTGTGATATTTTTGAAGAAAGAGAGATAAATAAGTTTTCTAGTCTGACAAAATTTCCTTCGTTATGTAAAATATTGAAGTATTCAAAAGAGTTTTACGAAAGTAAAGAGCATTTGAATAATTAGACCCCTCAAATTATTCTCCAGCTCATATTAGCTTCATAACTCACAATTAAATCTGATGGTAAACTTCATCTAATTCTCTCTCTCTCTCTTTACTGTCACAAAAATATATTAAAAATAATTTACTTTTTATCAAGGAGAAAACAAGCAATTCTAAATAATTTACTAAAAGGGAGGGGAGGGATATCTTATATTCAACCATGTGAAATAATTTATTTTTTCATATTTATATATAATTGGTATTTTATGTATTTAAAAGAAACTTAATTATAAATCAAAACTTGTAACGTAGTGGCTTCTATTTTACTTAATTTTCTAAGTAGCGAGAATTGACCACACAGCTTTTTTAATCGTAAATTGACATATATAACTATGGTATTTATAGGTAAGTAACTTAACACATATAGCTATCAGATACTTTTGTAGTATCTTCATCGAGTTGACTTCTTCCAACGGATCTTGTAACATCTAAGATCCGCCTAAATGGCCCAGCAGAATTTCCTCTTTTTTTCCTTGTCGCACTTTCTGGCTAGTTTCCTTCTTACGTTCCAGTAAGTCTCTTTAAACTTTTCGGGCGGGATTGTTTCCCACCCATTCAATTTGTTATAGGGAAGAATATGCACTTGCACAGGACACTCTGAAACTTGGTCCCAAACACCATTGATTCCTTCGGGATAAGGACCTGTCTGGTCCACAACTATCTTATCACCACATGTCGAAAGTCATATGGTCGGCCATAAATCGACATGTCACTCCGACGCATTGTACACACTTCCGGACATTTCCCTCTCACATTAGAGTACGACTACGTGTAAGACGAAACAAAAGAATGGACTTAGCGGTTGACGCAGGTATGCCTATCTTTGGCTTGCTTTGAAGGAAGATGCCATATTGCGCACCTTTTCGCCTGGGATGCCGGAAAACAAAAGAGGAGTAGCAGAGATTGTGTTGTAGGAGTAGTAGATTTGATTGTGTAACGACACTACTAAGTAGTGTCGTTACACAATCAAATCTTTTGTCATTTTAAATGAAGAAACACTAAGTAATATATAACAACACGTAATGACTTGCAGATGCAAATATATGTATGTTTATTTTTAAGCAAAATTTCATTTTTTATCGTTATATATATTTACTTAGGTTGTTCCTAAAATTGCAAATCATGGAAGACCATTATATCAAAAAACTCTAATGAATATAAAAATCTATATAATAAACTAACTTCAATAAACTAATTTGCTTGTTGAAATAGCATTAAAAATAAATACCTAAGAAAGACTGTATGTTGAAAAATCAAAAAAGAGTAGTAGAAAAAATTAAAATTAAAATTTTTTAAAAATTATTTATATTTATATTTATTTCTCAAGATACCTGTAATTTGTGCGTGGACGCTCTTTCATTTAAATTGTATAATGACAGAAAGAAAATGAAGAAGGGAAGAGAAAATTAAACACTCGATCAAATATTCTTTTATTTTTAAAACCAACAAAATCTTTTAAAATCACCTGCTAAGAATACACCAAAAATCAACTTATCCCTTCTCGTAATCACTGCTTATTCGGCTTTCCACACTGTCAAAAGAATATCACTCTTAAATAGAAATTTTCCGCCAAATTTGTGCTTATTATCCACCTCTTTAATACGTCAATCTTCCTAAAAGCATTTTCATCCCACCGCTTTATTTCAGCTAGGTTGTTGAAATGTAAAGTAGTTTGAGATAAAAGTCGTCTGATGTTTATTGATTTGCTAGGAAGCAAGCCTCGCTTGTTTATCAAGTGTCTGTTTTTCAAACATCGTCTGCAGATTTTATTTGTTAAGAGTTGAAGAATTTTTTTAAATTTATTTTCGGTGATACCTTTTATACAGGAAAAGTAATCTGCACGTTCGAACAAAAGTTTTTTTTCCACTCAATTGATTTTGTAGAAAATGGACATGAATAGTTTCTTTAGCGAAAGAATAAATTAAAGTTTGTATTTAAAAAAGCACTTTGGATTATGTTAACTTCATAAATATAACCGGATTAATTTTTCATGCCGTATTATATCGCATTTTTTATTTGTAAAGATATTTTTAATATAATCGAAGCTAATAATGATACAGGTTAAACAAAGAATTTTGTTTCCCTTTCTCTTTATGAAAATAAAAAAATTATTAACATAGATTCTATAACCGATTGATTTTTTATATATTTTATTGTTTAATAAATATAATCACATTCTTTAATATAGTAATATTAAGCTTGATTTATTTACTATTATAAGTTGTTCCTACGGGTTACGACATCAAACCGGGAATATATTTATACATAGGCATAACATTTACCTACATTGAATATTTTAAGGTATTCGAACATGTTCGGAGTACTTTTTAACAAAATAGCATACTAAAACATTATAAATGCTCTTTTAGGATTCCTTACCAATAAATATTACTATATTTAAATATCAAAATTTAAAATAAATTACCTAAATTTTACAAAAATCACAATTATAAGTGAAATTTTAGCAATATTTTGAAAAACTTCACAGCAGTTAGAGAAAAAGTAATAAACATACATTAGTAAAAGTATAACTAAGAAAATTTAAATGCATTTATCTAGAAAATGTACTAAAATTTTAATTTTTTATTAAAATTTTAAAATTTTAGAGCTGATTGAGTAAACATTATAAGAAATGTTACATTTTTATGAGGCCATTATTTAAATAACAAGCCATAACTCAAAAAGTATTCATAAAATAAGAAATATTTTAGTAAATTCTCTAGAAAATAACATAAATATCAGGTTCAAAAAGTTTTATGGAAATACATTCGTAATATTTTGAGTTATCAGAATCGCCATGATAGATTTTGAGCAATTTAAATGCCCACTTTTGGTAGATCAAAAACTCACTTCCGGTTTTTCTAAATTTATAAAATTGATTGTAACTTGGCTAGGAAGTGTAAAAACAAAACAATGTTTCGTTAAGTCAAAAGATAGCTCTATTCAATAAAATAAAAAATAAAAATATCTGTCTTGACTGAATTTTGTCATTTTCAACGTGTTCGGATACCTTAAATTACATATTTTTTTTCATCTTTGTGTGTTTATCATTATTTAAAATATGGTAAAGTATTCTTATAATATATTTTTATAATATTAAATTTTTCCCCCTTAACAGAGAGAGAGATTTCTTGATTTTACCATAACTTGCAACTTTTAATTTTATTTAAAATATCTTTCTTATAATTTTTCGATCAATTTGCAAAGAGGCAAAAACAGTTCAGCCTATAAGCATAATATTAATATTTTACATTAAATACTATGTAGTTTAAGCTTTTTTTACCAATAGCAGACACCTTTCTATTTCTGTATGTTCTTTCTGTTAAAATAACATAGTACTTATTTAAAAATGTTGCTAGATTTATTTGCTAGAATTAATCTTTTCTTCCTCAGGAGGTGATAAATTTCCTAGCAGTATTATTGATAAAAAAAATCCTCTTATATATTACTGAAATGTCAAATAATCATGAGGATATAGTGATGAAAGGGGCTTTTAAAGCAACACCAGTTTTTTAATGCATTTTTAACTGAAATATACGAATTTTGTTCGGAAACTGTTTCCAATGCACAAAGGTAACTGTTGGCAATACATAAAGCTTAATAGGAAACTAAATCTGTTCCCAATATTGAAAATAAAATGCATACACAAACCCAAAAAGTTAATGGCATTTTAATATATATTCCTACAAGTTTAATAATGTAAACCGGCATTTTACAATTCTACCCACAATGGTTCTTCATATAAGGGTTTGAAATGTAATAGGAGCTACATAGGTAAAACACAATTTTTTAATGAATTTACTATTAAAGTTGCATCACATTCCTTAAATATATCCACCAGAAAAGTTTGTTACATTTATAGTCAGAAAACCGTAAGGTACCATAGGCAAGGTATTGGTTATTGTTGACAGTGATGGAAGAGCTCCTTGCTTCTCGGAGCATGGAAATTAGATGCCTCGGAGCGGCTCTTTCATTTTAGGAAAGACATCGAGACCACAAGGATTCATGTCAGGTTGGTACGGAGAGTGCTCAAATACCTCCCAATGTCATATTAATGTATTGGTTTCGCTATGTACGACATGACAGCCAGGGTTATTAAGCAAAACGATAAGGAAATTGTCTAGCAATGCATATTGACGTTTTTTGAATGATACTATAGAAATCGACAACAATAGTCTCCTTGAGGCACAGCTTGTATTCTTTTATAAGTACCACACCATTTGATGAATGATAGCAACATCTATGGATAATTTTAAGATAGACCATTGATAACTCGTAGAAAGGAAATCACTAGCAATGTCAGACAAATATTGAAGAATGACGACCAACCTGTGCGGTGCAAATGTGCAGTTTCATTCCAACCCCTACAAAACGCTTTGATCTATCGTCCAACCGTCCCATTCGGAAATGCATTCTCGCCAGAGGTTTCACACAATTCTTGATGAAGTTAGGACAACCTCGGTTTTAATCCACAGTCGCTGATCTTCAACATGAGTCAGTGCGTTAGATAAGATACAGTAAACTTAAACGGCACACATCAACTAACTCTTTAAAGTGGATCGACTACTTTAAGTTTTGTAAATGCAACAACATCATCTCACTGCTTCCATGCTGTTGTTTGCACAGGTCCGACCTTTCGCAGTACCTGGATTACTTTTTCATTGCTTTATTTACAACCCTCGTGTGTAAGTATATATATATATGCGTGTAATTCGCTTTAAAGATTACTCGAACTCCCTTAGACTAACACCATTTGTTTGAAATATATCTATATTTGATAATTATTTCAGCTTTATAGAAGATCAGTGAATTCCGAATGATTTGGCCGTTGGCTTTCAGCATAGCGGCATGTACATCCTGCGTGAGTCTTCGTAGCGATTTTGGGGAGGAAAGCCTTTTACTCTTCGACTTCGTCTTCTAACTCTGGTTAAGAAAGTATTTTTAAACAGACGAGAGCTCTCTATAAGCCATACTACATCTTTGACAAATCTTGACGAACATGCGTCTTCGAATGATAAAAAGAAATAGAATCTAAAAATAAAAAAATAAACACATAAAAATAGTATCTTATCCTACATATAAATTAAAAATTAACATTGTTGATTATCAGCTCATGGCTTCATATGGGAGGGTGTTATACTCGTAGTTTCTAAATTTTTTCAGATGATTTCGGTAACTGTTTTTGGCGGCTATGATCCTGTAGGGACCATGCAACTTAGGTCTCAGTTTCAGTGTGTGTTTTTGAAGAGTACAGATCTGGTATATATTGTCTCTTTTGAATTCATTAAAGTTCTTCTCTAGATGCTAAGCACTCTATTACAAAACATTAATATCCTAAGGAATATATCTGTTTACATTTGAAACTTACATTACATCTATTTACATGTAATTCGTAATTTATATCATAAAAAAATTCATCTCGTCACTTAAATTCTTTATGTTGCATTTAACAAAAAGAAACTGATTCAATGCTTATCTCCATCGAAGTTAAAATAACACAATGACTATCACTGACAGATTTTGCAATAATACAGAAGGTCGTTGGTACTTTATGGAAACGATTTTCTAATTTTCTCGTTTCTTTTTCTCATTTAAATTTTGAGACAGAACTTTGGAAACTTAAGAATAATCGTCTGCTAATGCTTTCTTTTGATTGGAATATAAAATAAAAGATTTATTTTGAAAATGGCTCCTAAAATTTATAGATGGTGCGAAGATTACTTAACTGCGCTTTCCGAAGAGAAATATTCGTATGAACAAATTATAAATCGGTGCAAAAATCCTTGTCATTGCCTTTCAAAAAAAGGTGTTTATAATATATTAAAGTAAAAAAGCATCTATATATATATAGCTGAAAGTATAAATGAAAACTGGAACCGAAACCTCATCCTACGACTGTTTGAACGCAGACAACTATCAAGAAAGTTAAGTCTCTGATCCTAAACGAAAATCCTTTGACTTAAAGATTCATTGCATCGAAACTAGGAATGTCTTCTGGCACTGTAAGTAAAATAATTCATAAAGATTTAAAGTTTAAAAATATTTTTAAACCTTAATGTCCATCTGTTTTTACCAAAACATATTGCGAAAGAAAACAAATTGTAGAAAATTATATGAAAAGCACCCAGTGGCTGAAAAATGGAAATTTATGGTAACACTCGATGAGGAATGGGTATATTTAAGTAACTTTAATAAAATATGATCAATTTTCTATTGCACAACTGATGGGAATGATCGTACGAAATGGCTTCGTCAGTGTACAAAAAAGTTCCCAAAAGGATTCATAATAGTTGCAAGATTTTGTAACAACGGCAAATTAAAAATCAAAAAAATCTCAAATAAAGCCAAAATTAATTCACTCTACTACCAGCAAAATATTTTAGAACCAATTTTTGAAGAAGAAATTCCAGCCTTATATGGAAAGGACATTGAGAAAGTTGAGCTTCATATGGACAAAGCCTCTAGTCACTCGTCTAAGTCAACTGCCGCTTATTTAGTAAAGAAAAAATCAAAAACAGAAATAAAATGTATCCCATTTGATGAAATACTTGTAAAATTACCTGACTCTTCTTTAATGGTCTTTAGTACTTTCAATTTATTAAAACGAGCCTTACGAAAACGGCATTCAAGAACACTGAACGGACTTTGGAAAACGATTCAAGAGGAAGGAAGAAAAATTGGCGTGGCAGTACTAAGAAAAAGTTTAGTTTCCCGGAAAATTCAGATTAGAGCTATTGTCAAGAATCATGGCCATCAGATAGAAGCAAATCGTCACAAAAAAATGCTACATTTATAGATAAAAATTAACTATCAAAATCGTTTCCATGAAGTGCGAACGACCTTCTGTAATCATGGTCAAGGGACAGAAATAACACTTTTAAGCTGGCACCCAACAATCATAATTTTTACACCACGTCAATAAGGACTTATAGCCTGATGTATTTAACGTGAAACCGGCCCATTTCATAATAGTCCGTAGAAGAATAAGCCCCAACACTTTAGTTTTTTAAATTTTAGTTTTCGATACTGGTTAACAAAACTGATGCGCTGTCATTCTATAAGATTAATTCATAAACTATGTAGAAATTTTCCAACATCTGTCCCTTTATACGAGGGGTTTTCAATCCATGGCCCACGGGCCACGAACGGTCCGCTGGAGGCATTTTACCGGCCCATGATTTGAATTTCCGACAATTTCGAAATAAAAATTGCCTTGTCTGCTTTTTGTGATGAAAAACGCCATTTTTCTGTTGTTCTTAATAGTTAAAACATTTCACTGATATGTTTGATATCCATTTGAGGTAATATTTTCTGAAAAGGACGAGTTTTTCAAAAATTTCGCTATATATCAAATAATTTTAAATATAAAAAAAATCTGACTATGCACAAAATATCAGAGATTTTCTGTATAAAGATAGACTTATCTCTAATAGGTCTGTAAAGTGCTTTAATTCGCCTTCCATTTAACTTTTTGAAATGATATATATATATATATATGTAATGACTTCTTCTAACTCTTTAACTTTACCCCGTTAAATTATTTCCTAATCCTTTAGCACAAGACCGTTATAATCTTAATCTTAATCTAATTGCTCGCGCGCATTTGCATCCAACCACGACTCCTGTTACAAAAGAGTCGTACGTCCTTCACCGCCAGTATAAAAAGCTCGGAGCCATCGGTTGCTCTCTCTCTTTGTGCTTTGACATACACAGACATATTCTATTCAATTAATATATTTATTTTCACTCAAAGTAATTTCTAACTTCTCAAGTATTTAAATTATCTCTTTAATTCTTAAAAATTTTTAATCTTCATGACCACAAATGCAGCAAAGGGCTAAGGTTAAGCCGAACCAAAGTCTCCCCAAAATTTCTCCCAGGATAGGAGTTTAAGCTTCCCTGCGGGGAAGCAGGCACTCCAAGAAACATTCAACCATTTGTGCTTTGTCTGTTTCGTCGACTGTGTGTTCGCGTCGCTGCTAAGTGTTGCTTCTGCTTTGTGTGTGTGAAACTTCGTAAATTATTTTAATGTGATTGTCCTTGTTTATTGATGATGTCAATAAACGAAAGAGGAAACCTACAGTGGAGCAGTATTCTTTCAAGACATAGCTATCCCTCGACCAAGTCTACCTATAAAAATCAACACCGGCCACGATACAAATATTCGTCATGTTTACAAAATCGTCATGTTTACAAAATTATATATATATATATATAACGATGGCCCGCGGATCACTGTGAATTTATTGATTCGGCCCGTGGATTATTGTAAATTTATGAATTGGCCCTCGAGCGTGAAAAGTTGAAGACTCCAACTTTATACCATATTGAAAAATGAAGGGAAAAGGTCGATTGCAGAATAAAGGGAAGGGGACAGTATGAGATATTTGTAAAAATTAAACCATGGGAAATTAATTTAATGAACAAAAATAAAAATTTCAGCGCCTCTATTTTCTTCTAAGTTACAAAAATGCTAAAACTAGCAATAGGTAACACCTTATAATTTGCTAATTTATATCCAAAATATTAAATTGAGAGTACACATAATTATTGATTATCATTACATTGATTGATTTTAGAAACAAAAACCTTTTAATATCGAAGGTTTTTCTTCTTTTACGAAATTTTTTCATTTATTTACGAACACATTATATTTTCTGATTCGATTCCTATGCAATTTTTAAGGCTGTTTTTACAATAATTAGAACATTTTATTCTATTTAGATACTACATAGAATTTTTATTAGATATTTTCCATGTTTCTATTCCATACCATACATTTGTTTCACTCAGCAAAAATAGCCGGTAAAGATAATGGTTACAGACTATTCACATATTATAGCTATCAGTGCTGTAAATGCTAAGAACCATTTAAAATATTCAAGAGACGATTAAAATTGTAATTTTCAACATTTATTTTTCTTTCAAATGGGCTACACTTTTGAAGGACAGCCTTAACGGACACGGCAAATCTCCAAGTGTGAGGGAAATTTTATTTCATTGGTGACACCATCTAATGACGGCTCCAGCTACCAAGTTTTTGACGCTTGAATTTCTTCTATTAAAACTTACATCGGATGCTAAATATTGCCGTGATTTATTTTTTACGAGAGTTCTAGAGCCAAACTGATACTCAAGGGATCTTTTACACATTCCTCATAACTATATGATATGCGCGTCTACGATTTTCGCATTCAGAAAATCTATCGCCTCCACCCGGAATCGAGCCCTCAACCTTAGGCTCACGAGGCGGGCTTTTCAACATTTATGGAGAATTCCTCTTAAATAATTCATCTACACTTAATTCCCATTTGAGGTCAACATACTTCAGTTCTATTATTCAGACCGTATTACGTGAAAACAAACATAAAAAAATACGATGTAATTAAAAGAATTTAGAATTGTTTTTTTCTCAATTGGCATTTATTTATCTTTAAAAAAAGGTCATAATTGAATTTCTGTAAAAACGTCATCATTGATAAATTACCCTATATTTCTTGAAGAGATAAAAGAAAACATTGAAACGTGTTTGAGTCTCACAAATACAAGCCAAAATCCCAGAAGCTTACAATCTTCCAATAAGGCACAAAACCTTTCTCCCTGGAGATTCACATATTCGGACAATCAATCCCAAAGTGTTTACTCCTATGGAGAGGGCATGCAATTGTATCTTTATGTGTGAGATAATTTCAGGAAACAATTTCTGCGTGTCCCATCGTCCCTGGGGGACGGCCAGTAGATAGCGTGAGGTCGAGAAATTACTTCATTGTGCTACGAACACACGACTGTGAGTTATATTCACTTAGCATCGCTTCTTTTCCGCTTTTTCATTTCTGAATCTCAATTGATCATATGTTGGCGTGACCTCTGGACTTGGGTTTCATATGCTTTGGATGCCATGTGAGTTTTGAGTAAAAAGAAAGGGAGGGGGGGGACTTGCATTTGAAGTCATGCATCGGGTGGAAACTGTTTGCTTTATCAATGAGTCAAGTCACGTGATGATGCTTGAATTGCTTCCTGGGTAAATGGAAACTTTTGTAGCTTTGTGTTAAAAAAAGCCATAAAGGGAACTGTATTGAATTCAGTATAGAAAAGATCGCTTTACTAAAAAATCTCTTAAATAAAACTTTTCCCTGTTCTCATAAAAGGCGTGTTTTGAAGTTCTTTCAGAATAACCATCATTATAGTTTGTATGGTAGTGTACCATAATGTTCAAGTATCTTTGTGACGGATCTATACGTAACCTCCTACTAATAATGCTCTTGGGTTTTCTTTGGGGCTAGCAAAATTCCCCAATCTTCTCCTAAGCAGAAAACGTGATATGCAAACTAAGTTTATTATACATAGTTCTAATTCGAGAGTTAAAGGGAGTTATTGAGTTAGAAGCGAAAGAGAATAGATAGCAGAAAGTTAGAAGTTTAGTTAACTAGAGGTGACAAGAGAAATACAAGGTGAAGATTACCGAAAAGTTTAGAAAGGCCTTGTAAAAGATTAAAAAAGGAAGTTGTTATTGATAAATTAAATTGACAAGAAGACTGCCTAAGTTTAGATACTGTCACCTTCATATTACGTTAATATTTAAAGTATTAAAGGCAGCTTCATATCTATTAAAGCTTCATATCTACCGTGTAACAGAAGAACTGTTATTATAAAGTAGTTTATTAAATATATTCTCCTAAAACGCGACTCTCGTCCCTTCCCGCTGTTGTCTGATTGGATCATCCAATTTATAGTGTTGCATTGCTTTGTGTTTGAGTCGATTTAAGTGATAAATAAAATAATTGGAAACTGTGTCGAATAATCCTTCACTTCCTTCCACGCCTTTAGCTGAAGGTTTGTTTTCTACTATTCCTTCTTATTTCAGCTTTATTTTTCCCTTGAGGACTTATATTTGTTAGGTATATTCAGGATTTACGACTGCGAATAGTTTTTTTCTTTTCTCCACGATATTTACCGTCTCTGGTGAACATAAATGGTGCACCCCCGTTGTACTTCAGCAATGTTCTTCCTGGTTTTGGACACTATTTCTTGTTATTTCAACCTCCTTCTCTTCCTTTCTAGTATTTTTATATTTTTTATTCAATACACCAATTTTTTAAAAATATTTATCGTTTTAAATATTCCCTGTACCAATAGATATAAATCTTAGCCAATGTTCTTCTTGACTTAAAGATTGTATTAATCCATTGCTTACCAAACTGCGCTTTTTAGTATCCCCAAAAATCTGGGATTTCTGGGAATACCGACCTTAACTTGACAATGTGTATATCATTTTTCCTTTTGACACTGACAAAGGTGCACGCTCGTTCGTTTTCGTTTTGCTTTTAAAATTTTGTATAACTATTTTGTTGCTTATTTTTACTTTTTCTTTCCAACAAAGCATCGTCGTTGGATTTCAATGAAAGTGATACCGAAGAAAAATATTTGCCGGAAACCGAAAAATGCGACATTGACTCTGGTACGGATTTATCTATTTGTGATGGAAAAGATGAAGAAATGCAACAAAAATGACAATGTACTTGTGTGACACATGTGGAAAAGGATTTTGTTCCGAGGAACATTTTGAGCAATTTCAAAGATTTGTCATTTTAATTTTAATTTTCCTACTTTTTTCAAATTTTTGTATCACGGACATTTTGTAATTAACTTTATTAATTTTATTCAATCCCAATAAAAGAAAATCTGCCTTATAATGTTTCAAATGCTAGTTACGCTGGTTGTACATCTAAATAAGCCATGTATCCACATGAGGTTAGAATGGGATTTAGCCCTATACACACCATGTATCCACTAGTGGTTACATGGTACGCAAAGGGTTAAATGGTGATTATTTGATGGACTGATAGATTGTTTGTTAACGTCGCATATTGGAGCTACACGCAGGCTTTGGGCACCGGACCTAATAATTAGGAACCATGGTCAAGCTACGAGGACAACACGTTCTGTAGCCCCCCACTCTAAAAATTTCACATCACACTACAAGTCTTGACATATTTAACGCGCATTATCCCAATACACAGCAAGTCTTCAGTGGGACCAGACTCGAACTTACGTCTCGAGGGAACCAACGCCGATCACGAATTTGCGTCTATGACCACGGCAGCAATACGTCGAGAGACTAATGGAATAAAAAAAAGAAATGTTGATAATTTTTAATGGATGAAAGTGCTTTAAATATGTATCTCGATAGTATCTCTGGGAACAATAAAAATCGTATTGAATGTAATAGTGCTTTTATTACACTCATGTCCATAAATTAAGGATAAATCAAAATCACACAGAAATTGAAATCTAAAATAAAAATTTCACCTGTAGAATTATCACACACATCTTGAAGAAGAATATGCAAATTACAGAAACCACCAGATGGCGCGGATAGTACGTCACAATGACGAGAGTTTAAGAGAGGGGTATATAAGGAATGGTGGCAAAGAAGTAAAATTGTTCACAAACGCTTCAAAAGCCTTTCAGTGCAATAACCGCATAGTTATGGCACAAAGGAAGCATTTGGAAGATTTTTTACATGGTAGAATTATCGGACGACTGGAATGTGGACGTACCCAGCTGAAGTATGGAGGAACTTGGAATCGCCCAGAGTGTCATCTCCAGCCTTTGGCAACGATTCCAAGATGATGGTAATGTGAGTAGATGTTACAGAACAGGTCACCCCGAGTTACAACGTCGAATGAGGACCGGTATTTGGCAGTTACTGCCGAAAGAAACAGACGGAGCACAGCATCAGACCTATCTCGTCAGCTCTCTTCAGCTACCGGTACGACACTTTCAAGGCAGACCGTGTACAGACGCTTAGGGCACATTGGTCTATATGCTCGTAGGCCTGTCAGATGTGTTCCCCTTACCGCAACTCACTGTCGCCTGCGATTAACCTGGAGTAGAGAGCATGCATTGTGGACACCACAACAATCGTCTCGTGTGATGTTTTCCGACGAGTCGAGGTTTAGTTTGCAGTCTGATTCTTGCCAGACTTTCATATGGAGAGCGCCAGGTATCCGTTACCACCAAGAGAACACCATCGAACGACACCGTTACAGTGGTGCAGGATGGCTCGTTTGGGAGGAATTATTCTTGGTTCCAGATCTGACCTGCATGTTCAGAGTGTAACGATGATAGGCCACATCTATCGGGATGTCATTCTGGAACAACATGTACGTTTGTTTCCGGGTGCCATGGGTGCTGAATTTCTGTTTATGGATGACAACGCCCGTCCTCATCGTGCAAACATTGTAGACGAATGCCTTCAATCGGAGGATATCACCCTTATGGATTGGCCAGCCTACTCACCGGACTTGAATCCAATAGAGCATGTGTGGGATATGCTTGACCGACGAATTGCAGCCCGTCAACCCCCTCCCACCTGTCTACCGGAACTTCGAGGGCATTGCTTGATGAGTGGTGTAATATTCCCCAAGATCAGATTGATAATTTGATACTCAGCATGCGTAGGCGTTGTAAGGCCTGTATTGCATCGTCCGGGAGACATACTCCGTATTAACCATCATACTAACCATGTTATACTGTTTTTTGTAAATAGGTTCTTTTTTGAAATTTGCTCCAGGGAGTAAAAATCGCAATTTTTATTAATTATGTCAAACATATAGTATCTTTTTTGCTCTTTACCTTTTGTTTAATAAATAGACTTTACAAATAAGTCAAATTTGTTTTGCTTCTGTCTCTTTCTTTGCCTGAACTTCATTATCCTTAATTTATGGACATGAGTGTATTATCATTATGGGCACCCTAAAAATCAACATGAAACGTTTCTTCTTCTTTTTTTAAGCACTATAACCAGTTACCGGGCAAGGCTGTCTCAGCCAGCTTACATCATCTTGATCTATTTGCTGTTATGTTCTCCCATCGGTTAACTCCCATGTCCTTCAACCACTTTTCCACTTTATCCTCTTTTCCTCTTCCACTCTGAAGTTAGGAAAGTTAATTTCTTAACAGGATTTTCATCTCTATATCGAAATACATGTCCCAGTCATCTTATTTAGGAAGGTTTGATCACTTTGACTGTGTTGGGTTCTTTGTATTTAGATGGGAGTTCAAGGTTGTACCGTATTCTCCAGATTCCGTTTTTTCTAATTGCACCAAAAAATTTTCGTAAGATTTTTCCCTCGAAAGTCATCAGTTTCTCTTCGTCTTCTTTGTTAATTGCTCAGAATCCACTGCCGTATAAAATGATTGGTATTATTAGAGGCTTGTATAACTGCATTTTTATTTTACTCTACTTATGTATTTAAATTTAAATTGGTTTCGCAATCCATGATAACATCTGTTAGCCATCTTGATTCTATTTTTGATTTCAATTTTTATGTCATTACTATTATTAACAATTGCGTCAAAGTAAAAAAGTTGAGTCACTTTTTCAAACTCATATTCATTAATTTTCAGCGGTTGTAAATTTCAGATTCTGTTTGTTATTGCGAGGAATTTAGTTTGTTCTTCGCTGACCATCATTCCTATGTTTTTGTTGCTATCTCGAGAGCACTGAAAACCTGTACTATAGTTGCCTTAGTTTCTTTCTAGGATGTCAATATTGTCTGCAAATGCTAGCAGTTGCACGGAATTAACAAATTTGTTTTCCGAGTTTGTACACCAGTCTCTAATTGCCTTCTCTAGTGCTATATTAAACAGATGACACGACAGACAGGAGACATGTATTTACATAAAATAGGCTGTTTTTCGTGAGCTGAAAACTAGCATATTAAAATTCAGATATTCGTCATTTACGTAAAAAGTGTAGCTGCTGAAATGGAGAGAAAAAATATTTTGAAACTGAAAAAAACATAGATATTTTGAAAATTATTTAATTTTTTGATTGCGTAAAATAAAAATTTGACATTTTTTCCGGGATTAACCTTTATAAAAGTTTGACAAAATATTTTTTATGAAAAATATTGCAATTTGACTTTATTTTCTTTTAAAAAACTAATAAATGAAAGTTATAATTGTTGTTAATTTTTATGGATTCAAATGTGAAGGACAAACCTACATATTTTAATCTGAATGACAATAATTTTGAGTAAGTTTTTGTAAAATAAATATTGAATATTTAAAAGCTAACATTAACATTTATAAACTAATGCTCTCTTAAGGTATGATTTTTTAAATAGATGAAGCTGCAGTTATAAAAAAAGGAGCAAAATGGTTTAATTTAATATGAATATAACTAATCATTTCTATTTAAATCTAGTTTATTTTATCGTTAAATGACATATTCAAAAAGAATGATGTATAAAATACAACTTGAACTGTATACTAAACATATTGTTAAAAACTTTTCAAACAAATGTTAACATTGTTGGAAAATTTGCCTATACGTAAATTTACCATTTTTTTACAGTTTTTCTTGCAACAAGTAATAAGTTCTTTTTTTAAAGGAAAACTTCAAGGCTAAAATGCATTTTATGTGTCCTAGACTAGAATATTAAAAGTAAAAATTATCATTTCTTTATGCTTAATTAAATCGAATAAATTTTGATGTAAGTGATGTAAGAATTTATAATGTGTTTAAAAAGTAACAAATCTTTATATGAAGCAGCAATATTTTAATAAACCTGAGCTGAAATATTCGTATTTCGTACGAATTCGATTATAAAAAATGCAGTCTTATAGGTCTTTAAAATTGAAATTTTCCTTTGATATTTTGGATGGCGAGTCTTAAGTTAACAATTTTGCATGAGACTTTTTACGAAAAAAGCGTAAATTAAGAAGTCTTACAATTATGTTGTGTTTTCTTAAAATATAGTAATACAGGCCATCATGAAGGAATATAAAAAAAACAATTATTGTTTACTATTTGGAAATGCAAAAATTGTGTGAGATTGGTAACTGAAAATGTTGATTCGTTCAGTTATTAACTTTTTTTCACTAAAATTCTGAAATAAAAAATATGTACAATACAAGACATTAAAAATTTCCTCTCCAAAAATACATCTATTATGCATGTTTATTAAAATGTGCCGATTTGCTGGTAGATATGGCGGAAAATTGACTATGCTTATTATAATTATTAATAATCAGCTAATTAAATATAAATGAAAAATTCCATTAATAAAGTAAAGTTTCTTTTGGGTAATTAGTAATCTGCAATAGGGTTAAGATTATCTATTTTCGTAAGATTATTTCTGTTGTTGTTGCTAATGCCACCTGTCTGACGTAGTCAGATCGGCAGGTGACAGTACGTTTTGGTTCGGTTCCACCCCAATTTTGAGGTAGAACACCCTGGGAGTGGTCAGGGGTTTCCACCTCTCTTCCCCTTCCCCCAACCACACGAGAGGACTTGCGGCTCGACGGCTATTTAGAGTACCCCCATGCCGCGAATGCACTATACATTTACAAACATCCATGTCTTCTCCGGGATTCGAACCCAAGCCCTACGGCACAGCAGCCAGCGTCGCTAACCACTATACCGGATGGGCGACAGATTATTTCTATAAAATATAAAATAAACCAACATGTGATATACTGAACTAAAAATATCTCTCTATATATAAAAAAGTTTTTCGTGAACTGTAATAAATTTATTTATACATAAGGTATACTTAGTAAAAAGGGGTCGTAAACATTTGAATTTAACTAAAAAGAGCGCCAAGAACGATTTACCTAAGGGTCCCCCTTTCCCCTCTACCTTCCAGGGCTGTCTCGAAAAATCCGCTTACGGTATAGATCCTGATGATATAGATTTCTCCAGTAATTACCAGAAGCATCCATATGGTCGACATGTCGTTAAAAACGGCCTCCAACATGGTTACCAAGCCGCCAAATTTCATCGCCAAAAATTATGCCAACTTACCAGAACTGCCAATGTTTTGTTAAGTTTCCATTCAAACGACATTATATTGTAAGAGACTGCGTTGCTTGCAATTATTACAATTTTTATCAAAAATAAATACAACAGAATGTAATATTAACGTATTAAACATCCAGATACAATGTAGGTTGATCTGCCGTTAGGTGGAAAGGGGATGCGCCCTTTCCTAATTTACTTAAAAAAATCTTTTCGGATATTTACAGTAGTTTCTATGATTTAATACAAATAAATCGAATAACAGGGAAATGGTATTCATAAACAGGGGTTATAACTTGATTCTGTTAAAACGTGATGTACAAACTTTTGCATACTTCTTTTTTTCTGCGCACGAGGCAACTAAAAACCTTTGCTGCGCAGTAGCTATTGCGTATCTTCTTATCCAATTCACTTACGCATGTGAAACGGAAATTGTTGTTATTTATATATTGGCAAATTGTTTGACATGTAAGCAATGTATGTTTTAGGTATTCTTTTTATAGAAATTAAATAAATGCATACAAAAACCTGTTACGAAAAATAACGGTTGAATACATATAAAAACATTCATTTCACACATTTTTTTCATGTTTATGGGAAGAAATGAATTACAAAATCTAAGGTGCATTTATCAATTTTTATTCGTACCTTAAGTTAAAAAAACAGTTATTTCCCTTAAAAGCACACTCGAAAAGGTATTTTTACTTCCATAAATAACAATTTAGTTCAAACAATGTATTCAAAACGTGATATAAAGAAATGATCCTTATAAATTTTATTCCGAAAAAAAATGTAATTTCTTTATTATAACGTGAAACTCAATGTATAAAATTTATTATTTTAACATTTTGTATAAAAGATATCACTGAAAAATAAGCATATTTGACCAATTGTTCAATCTTTTCTTTACTGTATAGTGATTGCAGCAATTATTTTGGCTATGATTTGATTTATATGATCAACATATGTACAGTAAAATTTGACTTAACGAGCAAAATTAGTTTCAGGATCTTTCTTGTAACGTGAAAAATATTTGTTTTATTAAGGTATCCAACTACCCTAAAATATTGTGAATTTTACCAAAAATTGACAAATTTTTTTATGATTTCATTTTATAGACCATCTTATTAGATTTATAAAAATATCAAGTTTATTCTATTCCTTTCCCTAGAACAAAAAATACGCGTGTTTTAGTAAAAGCAGATGCCTTTACTTTAAGCAAGATGTCATATTTTCAAACTCGTTTTACTCGAAATGTTTTTTAAATGCTCAAACTGGGGCAGCGATTACTGAAAAAGTTTTGAAAATAATTAACTAGAATGTTTTGTGTATGTTTTGTATAATCGTAGAAGTGTTTTAACCTTCAGATTTATCAATCACTGTTTTATTACAAAATTTACAGTGCCTTATGTTAATATAATCACTGTTTTTTTAAGCAATTTCATATAATAACTAAGGTAAAGTGCTCTAGTTTTGGTACAAATTAAAATATCTCTTATCGTAAAAATCATTTCAAAAATGAACAGCATAGCAACATATCGAAATTTAAGAATTGAAAATTTTTTTATAAACTTTTGGTACAGAATGGGCTCCGTTTATGCTATTTTTTGTAAATATTTACCCATTTTTTCCCATTTTAGTAATAATAATTTCTTTTTATTTTCTTACTTTTAACATATTTTCTTAAAATGTATTAAACAAATCTAAAAACCACAAAAAAATCCCCATGTCTCCATTTAAAAAAAAAAGTTGTCGCAGTAGTCGGATACCTTAATATTTTTTTTAATCTTACGCCAGAAGTAGGCATAATCACCATCATACTACAACGGGCAGAGCAATACAATTCAGAAACCGAATAAAAGGTACAATAATTTTTAACATCATCGAAACTCTTAATAAATGAAAGAATTTTTCCCATATAAATTAATGTAAAATGCAGTGATATAATCCACGCCGAAAATAATACTAAAAAAATACAACTGCTTTTCAAAAGAAAATTATGCATATATTATTGAAGATTATAAAAACTCTTCTTCGGTCGAAGATGATCTTAGCATCTTCTTAATGATGTCCGTGAAAATGACTTTCGTCTTCCCACAAATGATGTCTTGCACAGTGCCGCCCCAGAATTGTCTTTCAGCATCGTCGAGAATACGTAACAGTCGTGTAGACGCTCTTGTTACTTACTCCCTTTAAAGCATCTTTCAATGTCTTAATGATGTGTCTCAGGTCTTGAAAATGATATAAATTGTTGAAGTAGGCCAGGAAGGGGGCAATGGTTTTGGCTGGAGGGGCACATTGTAGAAGCGGAGTATACCGGAAGGCTGCAACTTTTTTAAAAGATTGCATTCATTAGTTAACTTAGCATCTCAGAAAAGTTTAAATATTGTACCATAAAAATAAATAAGTATAGCTGAATTAAAATAGTGGCAGTTTTATTCAGTTTATTTATTGTGCTAATTTCATATCCCTTTAACGTATCCGAATACTTGCGAGAACTTTAAAAAAAATGAATATGGGGATTTTTTTTTGTGTGTGTGTTTTTTTTTTAAATTTGTTAAATACATTTTAAGAAAAATGGCTAAAATTAAGAAAAGAAAAAGAAATTATTATCACTAAAACTGGAAAAAATGGGTAAAAATTTACAAAAAAATAACATAAACGTGGGGTCCATTCTGTACCAAAAGTTTATGAAAAAGTTTTCAATTTTGGTGTGTTGCTACGTTATTCATTTTTGAAATGACCTTTAGGGTAAGAGATATTTTGATTTTTACCAAAACTAGAGCATTTTACCTTAGTTATTATATGAAATTGCTTAAAAAAACCGTGATTATATTAACATAAGGCACTGTAAATTTTGTAATAAAACAGTGATTGATAAATCTGAAGGTTAAAATACTTCTATTATTACACAGAATATACACAAAAAAATTTTAGCTAATTATTTTCAAAACTTTTTGAGCAATCACTGTCCTCGTTTGAGCCTTTTCAAAAAAACACATTTAGAGTAAAACGCTTTTTAACACGCTTTGACATCTTGCTTAAAGTAATGGCTTCTGCTTTTACTAAAAATTTGTAGTTTTTGTTCTAGTGAACGGAAAATATAATAAACTTGGTATTTTTATGAAGCTAACAAGATTGCGTATAAAATAAATCATAAAAAAATTGTCATATTTGGCAAAATTCACAATTTTAGGGTAGTTGGATACCTTAAGAACCGAAAATTTTTATCTTTAAATATTAAATTGGTGACAGATCTATACGCGGTTCCACTAATCCCTTCTTATATCTTTAAGGTAAATATTTATTTCAACCAACCTTCATCGAGTAAGGGAACGTGATTATGTTAATGAGGTATATTATATAAATTCTGTTTTCGCGAGTTGGCAATAAGTTGTTGACACGTAGTTGTTGACATGTAGTTGTTGACACGTAGTTGTTGACATGTAGTTGTTGACACGTAGTTGTTGACCCGTTGTTGTTGACACGCTGAAGTTGATACGTTGGAGAGTGCAAGTAGGGGTTAACATAAAGTTGGAGAGTTAGTTGTTAGTGGAAGATTGAAAAGGAGTGGAATTAGTTAAAGATTACGGAGCGTGGAGCCTACGACATTTCTCAAGCCGAAGAGAGCCCCTGCAAGTTTCCAGTTTTGAATCCAGTTCATAAAAAGTCAGGTACTGTGCGTTTGATTAAGTAGAAGCTAGTTTATTAGTGTGCGACGTAGTTATATTTGAGCTTATTTAAGCTGTCTTAGATTCAGTCGAGGGTCTGTAGTAGTATCCTCTTGTTATAGAATCTCACCTCCGCACTCTACTATAAATCATATACCTTAGTTAGAATTGTACTGTGTCTAATTGATAAATAAGAATTAATAAATTAATTTGATGGAAAACATGTCTGTGGATTATTCTGTTTCTCCCACACATCTAGCCAGGTTTACAGGTGAACAAGAGGGTTCGGATGTAAGAATGAACCAAACGTTATCACAAATTCTTCTGGTTATTAATACTATATTGACTTCAATGACACTGGAAAAAAAATGATTTAAAAAGTTTCGCTTTCCCTCTGAAACATAGACAGTACCCTCACGATCATGCGGTTAGGCTTTACCTGTGAAACAGTCACATGTAAAATTTTACTAGTTATACATTTTTTAGCTCTAAGTTAATAGAAGAAACAAACTTGATTCAAATGAAATTGTTACAAGTAAGAAAATTATTGATGTATGATTAATTCTTTTAATGACTCATTATTCATTTACTGTGAAAATCTTTAAAGTATGTTTTTGCTTTTGACAAATATAGATAAACATTGCATTTTTCACAACGTGTTTATGAACTGCTTTCGCAGTCTTCACATCTGCACTTGCAAGGTCTTGAAATGTCATTAACACATCGAAAATGGCTATACATGTCATGCCTTTTATACTGGAATGACCTTTTAGAAGGCATAATATAATACTTAGATTTTTTTCGGGAGGAATTACACCACTGTCATCAGTTAAATACTTTTGATAGTAGGTGGAGATGCTGCTAACGCTTCAGCTATCTCTAACTTAAATTTTAAGATAACAATTGTGATTTTTTGGAAGAATTTTATTTGATATTGCATCTTGTTTGTACTCAAACTACGAATTTGCTACAGCTAAAGCAGTGAAATGAATGGTTCAAGAAACTTTCATGGTAAAAGATGATCTAAAATTGTGTCTTTCCATTACAAAAATTTCCATTTTTTTCTTCATTGCTCTCATCTGAACTTAGTTCTTCTTCCAATATACGTGGTACTTTTTTTTTACCACAGCATAGTCATCACCCGAAAGATCCCTAGGTTCAGGATCTGATTTATTGATCAATTACAAAATGTCTTCTTGTGTGAGAATTCTTTTCTTTTTAGACACTTGAAAAAGTCTTCGGTTAAAAGTTAGCATAGTTTTCAATGAAAAATAATAAAATGTATCAGAAAATTTTATTATTTAAGAAAAAATCAAAAATTTGAACCACACTTTACCAACTTCCACCGGAAAACTTAGATATTTTTGGAGGGGGGGGGGAATAGATATGGATGCAGATATCTCTGTAGAGCAGGGGTATCAAACTCGTGGCCTCTGGCCACATGTGGCCACAACGGACATTTTTGCGGCCCGGTCAATATATATTGGCACATAATAATATATAATAAAATTTTTAAAAATTTCACCCTAAATAGAAAAAATAATAGCAGAGAAGAGATGTCAAGGATCAGGACGTAATTAAATTTTTCTTGTTCTTTTACATATTTTTCTTTTAATGTATTATTCGAAATAGTCAATACGCATAGAAATGTAGAGTTTTTTTTCCTTTTGTTTTTTCTGCGGTCCACCTAAAGCTTAGTCTTCCATCAAAATTATTGAAAAAGAAAAGAAAACTCATATGGCAACCTTACCTACACTTACCTTTAAAACTGAAGTGACTCAAGTAACGCTCAAGTCGCACGATCGTACGGATAACGAAATCCTGAGTCCTAAAAGCAGTATTAATAGAGTATGATTAGTATTTTTACTATTCTATTTTACAAGACAATTCTTTAAGCATTAAGACAAAAATTTGTATCCAAGCAATTAGAAATATATTGATAATTACCTTTTTACAACAGATAAAAAGAAGTTGTGCTTTCGTCGTATTTGTAAACAAAGCTTGATTGGCCAACTGAAAGTAAAATATGGGATATAACCATCATCTATTGATAAAAAAGTGTCGCTTCACATTTTCTGCAAACCCGCTCAATCGTTCGATTCAAGCTTTTTTTATATACGACTATTCCAAAAGCAAAAAGGTATAATAATATTTAACCTGCGAGATCGTGCGGATTGTGTCTTAAAGGGATATCATCTATAGCTGCAAATACATTTAATTTTAAATAAGTTTAATAAGACTAATGTAACTTGTCTTTTTTCTGGATATCTTGATGGTCTGCAAGAAAACTGTTTGAGGACCGCTATTTGTCCATCCGTGACGTAAAAAGGTTGAAGTAGATTAGTAACTTTCCAGCCTCATTTTCGCTTTTCAATGATTTCAGGTTTCATTTCTACGGTTATTCTTCTTCTCTTACGAACGTCTTCTTGCGTTTTTTTTCTTCGGGACATTTTAGCAAGATCATTAAAATTTGCACAATAATATGCATGAGTACACGTTTGGAAAAATGCGTGATTACGAGCAAAACGTAGGTATTAAATACGGACTGATGTAACAGGCTTACAATCACAGACTTCACTTTCTTCGTTGCTCGTATGTAAAGCCTCGCTCTTTTAAAAGGCCATTTTTTATTTGTTTTGCTCTAAACGAAGTTCCACTATATGTGTATACATTCTACGGGTCATTAATATTGAAACATCATGCGAACGTTAAATTCTCATAAAAGAAGATGCTGGATCTTGTTCGGTAAAGCCTGTTTCATAACATAATCTCTTTACTGAAAGAGTATTGCGTTCTTCATTGCACCAAATGAAATGTAAATAAAGAATAACATCATACAGATAAATTCAAATAAAAGACTACCTCATAAGAACAATTTCAAATAAAGATTGTCAGTTTGTGAGGCTTGTTACAAATATGCTAAACATGCCAGAGAGTACAAGGGTGTCCTAATACTCTCCTTTACGTATTAGGGCACCCCTGCAATGTCAGATTTTGATCCCCAAGCCGTTCTTGCCATCAGTCAGGCTTTGGGCCCCCTAAAATGATGCGGGGTTGTACGTTACACCATTGTCTGCTATGTATTAGAAGAATCAAATGTATAAACATAAAATTTAGTTATCTATATATTTATTTGTTTATTTTTCCTCCATAACTTTTCTTAAAAGATCTAATATCTTTAAAAATTTTATCGCAAATTTAAAGTTATCTTCCTATGTCTCATGTTGGCTCACTTATCGACAAACTCTTCGATTGAAGTGAAATTGTTGAGAAACTGCATCACATTTTGCATTAATTATACTAATTTTAAATTACAAAGATATAAGAAATAAGGATGAATAAATTTTTATATGATTGTGTATGCATCTGTTATTTTTTGAAGCAATGATACGCATACTTCTAAGAAGATATCTTTCACAAAAACTATTCTTATATGTAGTCAATTTTATTAATCTTTTATTTAGTCGTCTCTCTTTAAATGGATATTTGTTCTTAAAAATAGGGTCATTGAATTTCAAGAAAGTAAAAGATGTAAGAGATCTATCGAATGATCTCTTTGAATACTGAGTGAAAAAAAATGCTTTGCATTTACTATAGAAAAATAAACTGCACATTTTCAAGTTTTGTTAACAATTTTTCCTATATATACTCTAGTTGAGAAAAGGGACACTGTGATTACTCCAAGTTTGAAACAAAATAATTCCTCTAAGTAGATAAAATTTAGAATTTTAACAAAAAAAAACCCCTTAAACACTTGTATTTCAAACTAAAATCACCTATATGAATTGCTTTTAATCATAGATGAATTAAAATAAAGAAAAAGTAATTCTTCGTTCAATCATCAAACTAATTTACAGCTAAATTGTGTGTGTGTGTGTGTGTGTGTGTGTGTGTGTGGTGTGTGTGTGTGTGTGTGGTGTGGTGTGTGTGTGTGTGAGCCGAACCATGCTCTGCACTCAAAATGATATTACAACGTAAATTAATTTACAATGATGCCATTAATGATTTTACAATGATCAAAGCTCGAAGAAAACCTTTATAGTACAAGTACAATGATTCAGCAAAGAATAAGGATGTCTAAAAGTAAAAGATATTATTGCGATAAGCGATGATAATTAACAAGTTGATATAACAGTTAATACAATAATGCATACTCTATGCCAGGGAAGGCGAACCAATGGCACGCGACACAATATTTTTGGCAAGCCACCGAACATAACGATTTGCATTTTAGTTCAAAATATTTCAGTAATTGATTCGTCAATCAAGGAATTTTCAGTAAGATTTTCTTAGTTCTAAGAATTATCAGAAACGCTTAAGTTTATTACGTACCCTGACGTGACTTCACTTAATAAGCTTAACTTGTCCCAATTCGATTGGCTGGAAATTGAAGAATTTGAAATGCAACTGATTGATTTCCAGTCTACTTCAATATGGATTAAAAAACTTATTTAAACAAGAAAGAAGTTGGAATTGATTGGAACAAAAAGATTAGCAAGCAATACAAGTAAAAATACGAGTAACGAAATTTTGGAAACATGGAATTCAATTCCACACACATTTAACTGTTTGAAGAAGCTGGTTCATATCTGCTACTTTAACCATATTTTCATCTAACTATGCCTGCGAGTTATTATTTTCAGAGATGAATAAATAACATTAAAAATTCGCTTTGAAATTGTTTAGTACTCGTAGATGACTCCAACTCAGCATGCATTCTATTAAAAGTAACATCTTACAATCTTAATGTAAGTTGTTTGTCATCTAATCTGCAACAACAGCAGAAGTCACACTAATGTTATTTTAATTTAATTACTCGTATAAAAAACATTTAATACTTTATAATGCAAAATGTATTTTTCGTAGTAAATAAAGAGTTTTGTGTTCCTAGTGTTTAGTTTTATTATTTTCCCAATAATCGCAAGTCAAAACTGTTTGGTGTCACGTCAAAACCTGATTAAATATTTCAGTAGAAAAAATGGCCCGTTGATCCCCCCTGCTCTATTCTATAATTACAAACGATTTCATGAATTTACTGTACTTATTCACAAAACGGTGGGTGGTCAGTGATGCTCACCATGTCACTATCCACCGTGTCTCGGTTGCTTGTCCGAGATAAGGCGTATTCATGAGTGAGTGAATATAACATCGCATTGTTCAGCTGCTCGAGGGCTTTTGGCGACGGACCTCGTAATTTTGAACGATGGTCAAGTGACGATGATGACACTTAGCGGCGTATGCATAGTTGATGAATAATGGAAGGATTGTCCAAAGAGCAAAAGTAAAGAAAGGAAAAAGAGTAAGATAGTTAAAGAGGAAAATATCTCCATCGAACCAAAACTGGCATGGTAGGAACTGAAGGAGTTGGCGTTTTGGAAATATTGGGGGGGGGGCGTATAAATTTGAAGTACCTAGGACGATAGGGAGGTTGAAAACAGCCCTGCTGTTATTGATGACATTTTGTGAAATTTTAGCAAAAAATTTTCCGTGAGAAAAAAATTGACGAAACTTTCTTTCAGAACATCCCTTGAAAATGTACTAGATACAACAGTAGTAATCTAAAATCTATCAAAATTTAGCTTTTCCTAAATCTTATAAATATTGTCTAGGAGCGCTGTAATCTTTAAAATCACATTCACTCCAAGTTTTATTAGAAAAGAATCAGACCACAACGCATTCTTTCTCAGAGAATTTAATAACTATCAAACGTGAGCACTTCGTACGCATTCGCTTTTAAGTTTATATACAATAAACATGGAACAAATATTTTCTTCCAAATAGTGCCTTGGTAAGGGGCATAAATTTTTAAAGCAATAACGCGTCTTTTTACGACGAGCGAAGAGAGGAAGAAGTCTTAAAACACAAAAAAACCCTTCCATGCAAACGGAACAAATGAAAAATAAATTTCAAAGTAGTTTATTCGCGAAGTGTTGGCATGTTGCCAAAACACGATTTTATATTCGGAAGTTATCTGGTAGTTGACATCGTAAATTTTGACCGTAAAATTATTTCAAAATTTAACGTTTTCATATTTTTTTATCGGGAGTTTTTTCATACTAAATATCCTTGATTTTAGTGCGGATTTGGAAAGGTTTTTAATGTTATTTCTTATTATTTACTGTTTCAAACTTTATGACCTATAAAATGCAATATTATACTCACATTGTATCATATGAAGCATCTAATATTGCCGTAATATTTTGATATTTCCTTCAATGAAATGTTATTTTTGTACTTTCCAAACCTGCCGTGTTATAAATGATCAGTCAAAAGCTTGTTGAATGAGAAATGAAATGTTTTGTTTTATTTTTGAAGTGTTTCAGTATTCATATGCGAAACTTGAAAGCATGATTTTATTTCAGTTTATGTATTCAGATATCTATAAATAAGTAATGATATAAAATCAAAAAGTGATTTGATACTTGCGATACTTTCATCCTTAAAAAGTGTATTCTATAATTTTTTTTCTTTTATTTAAACATGTTAAAAAGTTATTTCGTTGACTTTTTTTGCATGGGGGGGGGGGGAGTAAAATGAAGACCACTTAAGAATATGTATCAAAATAAAACTTTTAAAAAAAAGAAAACTTTCTTTGGGAACAAAATAGAAGAATTACTAGGAGTAAATTAATGAAAATTTACACCTGTGAAAAAAAATTTATTCAAATAGTAAGATTTTACATTAGCAAAAATAAATTAATTCCATTTTCAATGTAATGCAAATTGTTTCTGGAAGGGAGCAACATTTAAAATGTACCCGGGTAATTTCGAAATTAATTAGATTATCTTGACTAAAATTAAAATATTTTTCACGTATATACAGTATTTACTCGATTCTAAGCCACATTTTTTTTTAATGTTCATGCTACTGAAAATCGGGTGCGGCTTAGAATCGAAGGAAAGAAGTTCGTTGGATGGGGTAATTAGAGCAATTACATGTTCATATATGTATTTAAAAGTTCATTATTTTGGTAAAATAATTGATTATTCACTTCTTATTAGTTCTCATTATTTTAATTTTGTAAAATTGGATATCAATAAACCACTTTACACTATTTCTCATTTCTCACAAAAACTTATTAAAAATTTGCGGTGCTGCTTAGATTCCAGTAAATGCGGTACTTAGAGGAAAGAAACGACTAACTCACTTATCACGAGATCTCCAGAACTATTTGACCTACAGACTTGAAATTTGGCATTCATCTTCCTTTCTTTGAGTAGAAACCGGCTAAGAAAGAGTCTTACGAAAATCGATTCCCGAAGGATTGTGGAGTGGGGTGATAAAAATTCCTATAAAGTATTACACCCCAGTTTCGATGTTTGGCAAATGTTTCTTTCATTGAGCAGAAATTCGCTACTGAAGGATTTTGCTGAAATCCACATTCAAGAGGGGGTTGTGGGATTTGAGGGAACGTTATATTTCTTTTAAAAAATTCTTTTTTTTTTATTAAATTGCCAGACAAAAAAATCTGGCAAACATTTTTCTTCTGTTGAGCTGAGATCACCCACCCACCACCCAAAAAAAACGTGTTTTCCAGAAATCTACACCCCGGGTGATTTGCGTGAAATTATGGGGACGTTATAAACATAAAAAATTCTGGTTTTTAAACTTTTCGAACTACAGACTTGGTATTTTACAAACATGTTTCTTTCGTTAAGTATAAATAAGCTAAAAGTAAGGTTTCAAAAAATCAACTCCAGTTGCGTTGATACAGAAACGTAAATGAGAAACATACTTCAGCTTTAGAAACTCAGGCCTTGTACTTTTAAAACTTAGAGGCGAGGGCGTAGAAAAATATTTTTTCAATACACTTAAAAGTTATTCATATACTATGCTTAGATAACAATAACCTAAAAAGAACATATAATCTTACGTTGTCATGAGATATCCAGAAGGAAATTATATAAGTGCATTAATTCTTCCCCATTAATTTAATCATAAATCACTTTTTAATTTTTAACGGTTCTGTCCCTTCAGGACTCGTACGTAAATAATTAATTAGTTAACCCGCCTAACGGGATATAATCACAACTTTATCTCTTAAAAATTAAAAGCTCATCGTATTTAAAGTAGGATTGCATACGACATCATTGTATGATGTCTTTCCATCAATCACAAGGTTCATTAACGGAAGTCATATGAATTTTGGAACTTCCGCTAGCCGCTTCATACAAAAGCTTTCGTTTCCAAGGAGAACTCGTCTGCTTCTTGCCCTTTGTCATGTAGCCCAAGGATCTTTGTATTTGTAGAGCGTTGCTTGTGTGTGTGTTTGCTGTTTAAGTGAAATGTCTTCTACATCAAATAAAGTACCAAGTCTACTCAAGTATGTTACGACATCATAAACATAATAGCTCATAATCTAGTAAAATTCTTCTCATTAAAATGCATTATTATATATATATATATATAAAAATATATAATATATATATATATATAAATGTAATAATTTCCAGTAATATAATCCTTTTAAATATCTTTTAATTGCCAATGGTCCATCCCTTCAGGACCAACGTTTTAGTAATAAGTTAAGCCAGCCGCCTAACGGCAGTATTTTAAACAACCTCTAGCTACCCACTCAGATCATGTGATTTGAGACGCCTATAAATAGCGAGATTCCTGGAGACCAACCCTCTTTCGCTTCTGTATTTTGTCTGCGTGAACATGTAGCCGGCTGCATTGTGTTTGTGCGTGCGTATATATTGTGTCGTCCCTGTAATGTTTTATGTGCTTAAGATGTGGAATAAACAAATTTGAATAACCCCTTGACTGCCTCTTAGATAATATTTATTATGCCTCACCAATCTCATATAAAGATTTCATTCCAACGGCCACGACAATTTCATATATATATTACATATATAATTAGTAAATTAATGTACCATCTGAAGATAACAAATATTTCAGCGAGCGAGAGATTTCAAGTTATTTCAGATGTTGGTTTGAAAAATAAAGTTTCTTTGTACTCCGTTGATTTTTGTTTTAGCTTTTCATTTTTTTTATTTTTTTTTTCATTTAATGGTTCCGTCAATTGTTGAAAATTTTATTCATTACATTTGAAATCTGTCTAGGGAGTAAGAGGAGACTAAAATGGATTGTTTTATAAAAATTCGCACACCCTTTCTCCAAAACTGCATTACCATACATCTAGTCACGTTGATGAATTCTGTCTCTTGATTCTTTTTATCCACCATCCATCTTAATTTAACGCAGATAAAACTTTTTGGGATGACGCCAGTTTTAAAATCTATTTCACAGCCAGCTCTTTCACATTGGGGCTCTTCTTCATAATTTTTCATCGCCGGTTAGTGAACGGAGGATAATGGAACTGATAATGATAGTTTGAATTCTTCCCTTCTTAGATTCCGTTACTTTTCGTTATACAATGTATCTTCTGAGTGGTTACTTTTTTCCAGCAGATACAATCCGTTTTATTTTATAACAATTTAGTTATACTTTTTCGTAAGGAAATTACATCGTTTAAAATTTCATGTAAATTTATAATTAATCTAGATAAATTTGGTAAAATCCTTGTGTTATTGCTTCGCGTGTTTTTTTCGTTTGTCGCATTTAATATACTGGTCTGAATCAACTGATAAATGATTGATTATATGGATTTGAACTTTCACATATGAAAACTAAGACTTTTCATATGTGAAATTCGAAATTTTTTTGAATTACGAGGACTGTTTCTTAAGTAAAAGGTCGGTTTGTTTTTTAAAAAATAACAACAATATTTTGCTTTAAAAACCTTTATTTTAGGATTGTACATGCTTTTGTCTATTTTTCTACATAGTTGCCGAGTTTATCTCAATTCACTTGTCATACCTTAGAACTAAATTTTGAAAAATACTCTTTAAAGAAGTCGGCAGCCTGGTCGGACAGCCAAGAGTTCACGGCCGCTTTCACTTCTTCGTTGTCACTGAAGTGCTTCCCACCAAGACTGTGTTTGAGGTACCGGAAAATGTGGAAATCGTTAGAGGAGCAGGGTCGAGGCTGTATGGTGCATGATCCAAATCCTCCCAGTCAAAAGATTCGATAACATCCTGAGTCGTTCCAGAAGTGTAAGGCCTTGCCTTATCGTGGAGGAGCAAAACACGTTTTGACAGCATGCCACGCCGTTAAGAAGTGAAAGCGGCCGTGAACTCTTGGCTTTTCGACCAGGTGGCAGATTTCTTTGAAGAGGATTTTCAAAACTTAGTTCTAGGGTGTGACAAGTGCATTCATAAACTCGACAACTATGTAGAAAAATAGACAAAATTATGTACAATCTTAAAATAAAGGTTTTTTAAAACAAAATATTGTCGTTATTTTTTTAAAAAACAAACGGACCTTTTTTATTTAAAAACACCCCTCGTATTAGTATTACTTTATAAGCTTATTGCGCTATTAAGTGACCATTTATTTTTCATTTCCATTGAAATACTAGTACTTGTGTTAAATTGAATGCTGTTTTTTCCTAGTTACTTTGTGGTGATTTTCTTGGTATGTTATTAATTTCTATTATGAAAAATAAAATATAGTATTATCATCTTTTATAGCAGGAATGATGCAATCAAGCTAATGAAGAAACGTTGCTTATGCCTAAAATTTAAAACTGATTTTTTCTAGCGAACTAATAAAAAAAATTTTTACCGTTTAGATCACCTCATACATTTCAAAGAGGCCGCAATAGCTTAGTGGTCATGGTCACGGATTCATAGCCGTCATGTCATGATTTCGAGCCTAAAGCCACGGAAGACCCACCTTTGCAGAGGGGTTATCTGTCGAGTCTCAAAGCTCTCCCGCTCGGAAGTTTGGAGAGGGGGGGTGCCAACTCAAGTAGCATTCTTGTTCTTTCATCGGTTCCATATTACGAGGCCAACAGCCCTCGTGTTGTTTTTTGTGAGACGTGGGCAAACCTCGTTTCTCAACCATTATTCTTTAATTTTTATATATTTCAGTAAGTTTGTCGCTGGCCTTCTGCACCCAAGGTTGCGGGTTCAACCCCGACCCCCAAGTCGTGGATTTTCGTGATGCAGAAAATCGACAGCGGCCATGTCGTATGATTATACGGCATGTAATAGATCTTTATAGTGTCTGTTTAGCTTGGGGGCTCTCGGCAAAATTAAATCCTAGTACAGGTTCGCATCTTCAGAGCTCATGTGCCTCCCTCTGTGGAGGAAACTGGGCGTCAAAATTACCTGCGGCGATTGGTATCCGCCTATATGGCGCCGCACTAAAGAGTGATACCAGCTCCTGGGGATGTACTAGGTCTGTAATGGTAAAAATACTAATCCGCAGCCCCATTAAATAAATATATATATTTCAGTAAAATTTAAGAATTAGCTTTTTTTTTATTTTGGTTTAATATGAAATCTTAAAACGAATAAATAGATAAAAATGTGCACATCACCAATTTTTGTTTAAAACTATTTATACTAGAATGAATAATTCTTTTAATAAGAGATTTCCCTTGAAATTCCTTAAAGATTGGCAGTCTAAATGAACACCAGCCATAACCAAAACAAATAGAGCTTATTTATCCTTTTATCAATCGAACAAAACCAAGGAAGGAAATACATGTATATAAAGTATTGGAGTCAAAGCGCTAAAGATGAGATATTTAATATTTAATTATAAAAGTCACGTTTAGAAATAATGGTAACTCCTATCTCAAATAACCGACTTCTGGTCGATTTGAATCTAATTCCAATATCTTACTGACTGAACTGTCAGTTATCAATTTTATATATTAATTAATCGACGAGTTTCTCTCGTCTAACATTCAATTACTTTACGTTAATCTCAAACTTCTATTATGGTGAATACTGTTGCACGTGTGTGTGTTATAAAATAACAATAATATTCTGGAGTCCTAAAATTGTCTTTTCCTGGATATATTGGTAACAATAACTTTCAACAATAAACTTAACAATCTTTAACAAATTAAACCATTACATTAATTAGACTGAAAATAAAGAGAATTCTAATATTCGAGATAAAAATCATAGTAAACAACGGCACCTGGTACGCCGAAGCCAAGAATTACGAGTAAACATCAGCATCTCTAGTTATGCCGAAGCCAAGTTCAAGATTCCACCAAGACAGAATCCGTTACATATGGTTTCTATTGAGATAGACCACGTGGGGTCTGAGGGTGGTGTCAACCACGCTCCACCCACTCAGACCACCCGGTCCATAATTCACATCTATCATCTAACTCCTAACCTCTCTCTCTCCTCGAACCTAAAAGTTAATGCTTAAATATACGACATGATTTACATATATTGCCTCTTCTTCTTCGGCATAAAGTTTTCAATTGAGTAATATTTAAATTAATAGAATTTCCCCAAGAGGATTAGTAAAAAGTAAGCGAATAGACCTGTTACAATTTCACCAGATGATGAATAATACAATAAATCTTTTAAACGACATAAAGTTATATTTTCTCTGTATTATGGTTATTGCTAATAAGTTATTCTTTCATAATTTTTCCTAGAAAGCAAGCTTCTAGAAAGTAATTACGTTCTTGAAGACTATTCTCTAAAACTGTGACACATAGACAAAGATAACTTAAAATTACAAAATTCATTTTGATTGATTTTTGTCAGCACATATCATTTGTAATTGAGTAGCCATTTTTCACAATCGAGGCTTGTTCGAAGTCAAATTATTCTAGAAATATCTGCGATTTTGCAACATTTTATGAATTGGGAGGTCTCTATAGATTACACCGCAGCATTTGCTTTAGATCGTTGAAGTTATTGTTTGAAACCTTACTAGCTACAACAATCATGATATATTGTTCTCAAGACACTGGAGGATATTAATGTAACGCCAATTCGCAGGCCTTAATGGAATGGACCATCGTTAGAGATGTTTATGGTAGCTAGAGAATATACAGTATTGAATGGTAATGGATGTTTATAACAAAGCAGATGTTTAAATGCGTTTGCTTTAATAATTGTCTGTTTGAGTGAATTAACAAGATTTTACCCAAACACTTTGGATGATTTCAGAGTAAATATTCCTATTGGTATAATCTATTTTATTTGTCACATAACGAAAATATTCATAAAATTTTTTCCCCGTGAATTGCTTCAAAATGAAATTGCTACAAATAAAAGTTTTATATAATTTTGCTGAGTAAGCGACACTGTGCTTTGCAGATATTAGTCTCAAACGTTTTCCTACGATTAAGTAAAAGTTTTACAACTATTTTTATTATGGACTTTTTTTAGAAAGAGAAGACAAGTCAGAGTATATTGGCATCAGTATTTCTAGATAGAATTAGGAAAGTTTGATTCTGTCAGTTTTCTCGTTTTAAATATTTTAAGTTTAACGTCTTCCTACGGGGAAAAAATTATTGTAATTGAAATTTTTAAGCAGAAGCTTTAGAAATTAAGAAATTTTTTTAACCTAATTTATATATAATAACAATTCGCTTAGATATATTTATAAGCAGAAGAAAGAAATAAGAAAAAAGTATTATATTTATATATATTTCAATAATGATATATTTTCTACATTTTCATGCACTATTATGCATAAATTTTCTGCTGAAAGAGGAGTTTGGGATCCCATAAAGCAAGCTTAACCCTTTTTCACTGTCCTAAGTCAATGACAGCTTTAGAAAACAAATAGTTTTCCATTTTAATCAATTGGTAACATTGGTTTGTTGTTTGGTTTCAGAATTTTACCCTTCTCAGTTAGTTATATGGGATATTTAATATGACAATCCTTTATTATATTTATTATTATTTTTAGTTTATAACAATTTTTTACCTTAATAAGATAATATTTTCTTTCATGATTGGAATAGTTTAAAGTTAAAAGATTTATTCCTAATTGTAAATAATCCCAACTTAAAATCAACAATCTGAAATTTGAAAATTATGCAAAATAAAGCATGAAACCTAAGAAAAAAATCAACTATTACTGTAATCTTTTTCTTCAGTACTGAAGATATAATTGATTTTGAGAACATTGATCAATCTTAAGAATATTGAATGTTTTATCTAATTTTAGAAGAAGCTAAAAAATAATTTTTGTACTTCAAAGAAAAGTCAGAAAAAAACTACATTTATTTTTTAAAAAAATATTTTAATTGTGGAACAAAGAGCATTATACTAACAAAACACAAAACATTGTGTTGCTGTTGACATCTGTTGAAGATGAAAAATATGTATTCATTACAAAGCATTTTTAAAAAATTAAATTTTAAATTAGATAAATTTTAAATAAACCTCTTTATAATTTCTATGTAAGTGGAATTGAACTCGATTTGGTGGAGTTTTTCCTCAAATTTCATCAAAACTGTTGTCTTTTTAACTTGTTTGTATGGAAAGTAGACATAACAATTTAAATACATGGATAGTTACGCACGAATACATGGATTTACAAACATGGGATTTCAAACTGGATAAATTGTCCCTCTCGCCCAAAGTGGAATTCAACGCAAATAAATAGAAATCCACGTAAAATTCAACTGCATTTATCCCACAATTGTAAAAAAAAAGAAAGAAAAAGATAAGGATAGGGAAAGAAATCTAATCCTAGTCGAATACAAAGCGACGTAAACATGCAAAAACCGAAACCTATCCGAACTTAACAAAAAGAAACTAAAAACTCGCTAAAATCCTATTTAGGAACTTTTACATGTTTAGAAAAATACGCGCATATTTGGAAAAGACCAGACAAAGAAAGAAATGCTATACTTGTTTACAGACTATTTTTGCCATATTTCAAGCCACCTTATGACCAAAATAGGAAGTCTGACAAAACGGGGTGGGGGGAACAGGCGCTTTGTCGTTATGGGTTGCTAGATATGGAAGGGCGAATACAGGGGTGATAGTGCAGAAAATCGCACAGAGGACGAAATTGTGTATGCCAGATGAATTGGCAACGTGCCAAACTTGAGTCGTTGCACTGTCGTCTCATTCGGCATTCTGATTTCTATTTTTGAAGAGTTAGGACACATTTGGCGATAATATGTCTCTTTTTGGCGACACTTTTCCTTTGTTTGGTTGGCGATATTTCATCTAATGAATGAGAAACAAGCGGAAACAAAAACAGTTTCCTGTCTTCTTTTTAGAACTTTTTTCATTCTTTTGTAGTTTATGATGTCAAATTATATGAATTTCCGTATGTCTCTCGTTTTAATTAAATAAAGAGAGGGTTCTTTTTTGTCTCTAATCAGAGAGGGAATTTAGAGAAAAGATTTATTTGATTAGTTGTGTGCAGCGTTTCGGTACTGGAGACATCATTAATAAAGTTCGCACTTACGCGGCGAGACAGTTTTTGTATGACAACATAAAAGGCTTGCTTCGAAATGTATGGATACATTAGCAGGATTACGAGTACTTGATTAATTCACATTTAATTGTACCGATTTTTGAAGAAAAAAATCACTGAAATGTTTCTAAAAAACAGAATTTTGAAAGCAATAATTAAGGAAAGTTACTCAGTAACCCTTATTTTGTTTCTTTTTCCTTTAACCCTTGAGAAATAAACTTCGATTTTAAAAGAAAGGATTGAAATATAATCTAATTAGCTCTAAGTTTTAAATTTATTTAAACAAAACAACAAAAGCAATCAAGAGTTAAATGTTACGTACGTTGCTTGCATTTTTATGCGAAGTTCATCTTGTGATTAATTAAATCCATTCCTTAGAGTCTTTTAGACTAAAACGGTGCGGAGAAATAATTGTATAAGGAAATACATTGAAAATTATAACGTGTTGGCAAAACAAAAGCAACCTCAATGGTTAAATTTTTCCTTTTTCGAAATTTTTTCACGTAAGCTATTTTTGCATCTATTTTTAATTTTTTCTTTACAAGTAATGCAATTATCAAAATCCGTTTCATAATTAGAAGATGAATAAATTATTTATCGCCGCTTAGTTTAATTTGTATTGAATCGTGCAAAAATGCATAATTTCATAAAGATACATTTATGAATTATTGTAGATATAAATATTCAATATAAATATTGTAGATTAAAATAATGTTTTAGTACCATTGGTATTTAATACATATTTAATATGGATTGAATTTCGAATCAATCAGATAGTTAATTACATATTCTATTTGTATTATTATAAGGATATTTTAGCAAGACATAGAATGTTTTATAATTTTGTGGCATAAATTTACATTTTCTGTAACTTATTAAACATGAATGATATTATAGTTATAAGATGGTTCAAAATTTTGCTTAGGCTACGTAGGTCACCAATATTTTTGTTTTTTGTAAATAAATAAGGGAAATATCTATAGCTTTTTCACAATATTTTATTCTAAAAAATTAGTTACTAAAATGTACAACTTTTGCTTAGAAAAAAAATCAGAAGACATCGTAGGGCTGCTTTCTACAAAAATCTGACTTCAATAAGGTAAATTTTACACAAGCAAGCTAAATAATTTAACCTAAAATAAGCAAATCAGTTTGAATTTGTTGCCGAATATACTCATTTTGAATTATTATTTTAAATTAAGAGTAATAGTCAGAAAATGAAACAAAAGTTGTTATAAATTTTTATCAAATAATACATTAGCACTATATCTTAAAAAGTATTAGTTGCCTATTATTATTTTCAGTTTTCTTTTGTATAGTTACATTTTATTTTAATAGATTTTCTTTTTTTCTTTTTTGTTCCTTTAACAAAACATAATTAGTCCAAAACATAAGTCAAAGAAGATTTCTTTGCTAAACTACAATACTTAATCTTTGTTTACATAATACAATAGAGCTTCAAATAATTTAAAATGTAGACGAATAATATCATTCCGTCTCAAACGAATTAATCATCTGTTCCTAAACTTTATGTCTCAAGATTTATATTATTGTTGTTGTTATGCAAACATTGCATTAAAATATTTGCATTACTAAACAATGTAAAGAAAAAAGAAAGAACGTTTTTAGCAGAAACTTCTCATAGAAATGTGATGACAGATAGTAATTAAATAATAAAATACAGAATTGAAAAACCTATAGGCCAATATTGTTAAGATGAAGCTCTTGAAAACCACTATCAGCAAAACTTACAATTCTGTCACAATTTAGTCAAAATGCTGAATTGTATCTAAATCTACTCATGTACCTCTATAACTCATAGGTATCTATTTTCAAATATGATCAGTTTACTTTTCAGAATATAATCACAATTTCAGAATCCATATTATCTCTCAATACAACGATGATTGTGCTTTGAGCTATTACAGAAAATTCCTCCATGGAAACCGAGATAGCATCCGCAAACTCGATTAACTTGAACCTATACAATCCTTTTATTTTTCGAAGTTTGCATTTCATCAAATTATCTCGTACTTTGTCGTCATGATAGGATTTGCTTCGGGTTCATGATGCATTTATCATCTGCATTCGTCAGTGATTGGATAGTTGAGTTGAGTTGCTTGTTACTGATAAGGCTTCTGTTGTAATTTGAAGGCTTTGAGAGGATATAAATTCGAATAAGAGAATCGTTTGTCGATAGCATCTAAGCATTTATTCTTTACAGCGTTCAGAATCTTGATTCGATTGCGGAATTTAGATGAAGTTTTCGAACAGATTGCTGCTTAAAAGGATGTGCTTTGTTTGTGTTTCATTTAAAATGCTTCGAAATAACACAAGGTAAAATAATTCAGTAGCATTGGAACAAGAATGCATTAATTTGTAACGAAATGTTACTTTTGAGGAAATAGAGGCAAAATATTTTCGCTCATTTTTTAAACAATAATATTAAGTTTTTAAATATGATGTGAATGCTATATTACTTATAAGATCTTTGTCTAAGGTTTTCTTTTTTATCTAAAATTTAAATTAGAATTGAATTTTAATTAAAAGATGACAATTATCAACATATAATTAAATATTCGATGACGTAAAGAAATGTATCCGTTAGAAGGCAGACATTGCTTTTTGATCGTTAAATATTGTGGTTAAATGTTGTAAGCTATTGTAATACCATAAATAAAAAATGTTTAAGTTCGTTGTTTCATATATAAGTTTAATCTCTCTCTATATATTTTTTCAATGGTAAAGTGACTCCATAATTTATAAGTCATCTTACTATATTCTAAGTATAATAACAGCGTTTCATTAAATAATGCTGATAATGATTCATTAAATTTCAAAAACTTTTTGTCCTCATCACGTGACAGTGAGGTCTGTCATTAACAGAACTCTAACGTAATCTTAGAATGATAATGATTCAAGTCATAACCATTTTTTTTTTTACAAAATAAATAGATTTTATATCAAAGATCCTGTGGAATTGTAGTCCCCAAATCGCGGTCTGGTACTGGTTCAAGGGTTAAAGAGGCCTCTGGAAAGTATTACATTATTTCTGTTTTATTTACTGGGGTATATTTGTCTCAGATTTTACGACTTTACTTGGAAATCAATTTATATTCCGTGTTAAATCACTTAATATTCCTTTTTTGTTTAACTGCGTTTTATTCTGAAGGCATATTAAAAAAAATTAAATCTATTCAATCAAAACAAACTATAATATAAACAATGAACGTTCTCCCATGTTCATGGGCCACGGTACAATTTTCAAACATGGACCGGTCCACGGTAATTAAAAGGTTGAAAAGCACTGATGTGGAGAACAAAAAATCCAGAATCATAATAATTTAGAGGAAAATGCTTCGGAAAACGTGCGATACCTTGAAAGGCTATATTAATTATTGTAAAAATCAGTCTGAGAAAATTTAAAATTGAAAGCAAAAATTCAATTTCAGTTCTAAAATAAAGAGAAATGCATTTTATTCGTATCACTTTTAATCACGTTATAATGCAATTGTATTCTGTATGAAAATATCACTTATTTTAAATTATAATTTTTTCGAACCTTTCAAACAAAAATGGGCATACAATTAATTTTTATGTCTACTTACAAAAAAATTTTTTTTTTAAAAACCCTTAATCGTATTAATTTGATTGTGTTACATATAAATTACAAAGACGGAACAAATACCGATTGTGAACCCAATATATATATAAAGTTAATAATATCCTCATAAAAATATTTTATTTCATTTCCTTATGCTGAAACACATTTATTACGAGTGCATTCCATTTTGAGTAAATATTGACATTTCATCTCTCCCTGTGTAATTTTTGAAAGAAAATTTTGTCCCCACTATAAAACGTGAAACATTGTTTCGAATTCGAATCAATAGTTCATCATGGAAGCAAAGTACACAGGAGAATTTGAATAAATATAAAATTCTACATTAATAAAGATACAATGTTTACCCAGAACAAACGAAATGAAAATTATTTTTCTTCCTAGAGTTATAATATTAACATGTAACAAAGCAAAGGGGGGGGGGTTGGCGGAAATAACATCCAATATTCCCCCTTCGCTAATACACCTCGCTTCCTTTATTGCAGGGATTCTATTCGCTAAAAAAAAGAAGTCCTTTCCATGAGAAAATTGTAATTGTTCCAGCAACCCTTCTAATGTTCCATGTCAACACGCTGAACTGTAGTAATGGAAACAGCAGTAGGAAATGGGGATAGTAATAAAATGACGATCACCATGCAGGAGAGAGAACAGTTTTCTTTTTCTGCAGTTAGGGGAAAAAAGCAGAAATTAAAGAAAACGATCATTCCAGTGAGAGGGATTATTCGCTGTTGCCAGACTATGAGTCTCCTTATAAAAACAAAAGAAGGGGGAAATGTGCTGCCGCTAGTGCTGTTTTTAGTTTCGATATTATACGTTTTCTTTTTCGTCTTTCATTTTTTTAGTAGCCGCTTTGTGTTTTTTTAAAGGGCCGTCAACCTTCCCTACTTGAATAATCAATGAAAATCATTTTCGTGATATGACGGGAGGGAAAAGAAGTGAAGAAAGGAATGTAATCGTCTGGAAGGTTTTTATTCTCTTTTATAGTAACTGCAGCAGAAAAAGCACTTTTTCTATTTATTTTACACTTTCTAAAAATAAAAAGAAAAAAGAAAATATTTTTTTAAAAGCTGAATTTATATCCCCCCCCCCCTTTTCTGAGTAAGTATCCGTGCTTTCTAATTAAAAATAGAACAAAGCGTCGATTTTTTTGTCTGATTAAATTCATTTATTTTAAGAAAATGTTATCAAAAAGCTCAATAATCACTAGACGAAAATTTTAAAAAAAGCATTCGAATTACAAAAAGAAAATTCTAACCAAAGAAAGTTCTGAAAAGGAAACACAAATACAGTTTTCATTGTTGCCATTGATTATGAGGGAAATAAATAGTGTAATTTGAGAATTTATTATTATCATTATGGATTTCTAGGGATGAAAATATTAAAACAGTTGAAGTTGAACTTATGTTTTTACTGTTTTTAAATATAATTTAATAAATTTGATTTGATTTTAGAGCTAGTTAATGAATTCATTAAACAGAAATGACTAAATAATTTGTTCATGAAATCAAAATTCGATGGAGCTAATTATATATAAAATCCAATTTCTGAATTTAAAAAATTAAATCACACAAATATAACTATTTAACTATTTTATGTGCTAAATGCAGAAACATAAAGTTTAAATAAAATCCTGTATTACAACTATAACTTAATTTGAATTTTAAATTCGGAAAATTTGAAAAAAAAATAACATTATTTATAGATGCAAGATCCGACTATGAAAATAAAAATGCACTTCTTTCTTTGAAAACTCACAAAAGAGTATCCAATTACTTTTTAGTGATGGTGTAAAAAATAAGAGTTGAATATATATGTGTGTGTGTGTGTGTGTGTGTGTGTGCATATGTGTGTATACATATTTAGCTATTATAAAACAATAGAATGTTGATTTAGTAGTAAACATAGTCTACAAATCAGAAAGAGCTAATATTCTGAACATCAGAGCTTGGAACATGAGATTTATAAGAAAAAAATCGATGTACCAAAAGGCAAAACTATTAAGTTTTAAAAAGTTGTCTCTGACTTAGAACAGTGATCTAGGGTTAAGCGTGTTTTATGGGATCGTAACCTTTCTCGTCCAGCAATAAAATCGTATATAATTGTAAAAGAAAAATAATGAATGAACGAAACCCAAAATACTAAATATCGATTAAGCCTAAAATTAACACATATCTTGTGTTAACTGTGCCAATATGACTATTTTGAAAGAATTTTTTTTGTAAATGAATATGGTAAAATAGAAATCAGAGTCAAAAAAGCAATCATAAATTCATCAATAGAATGGAGATTTAATTTTTGAAGTACTTTAAGTTCAGCAAGATATAAGTATTTATTTACCTTGGAACCAAAAATTACATCAAGGTTTTGAAAATGCATTTATTATCAACAATCAAGAGTTATTTCTATTATTTTTAATTAAATGCATTTATTCTTTCTTTTTGCAATATTCCCACACACGTGTTTCCTTAATTTAATTTAGTCATAATTGAAACATTTGCGAATTAATTATTAATATTAAATGAATAAAATTTATACTTTTAAACATATGAATTTAAATTTACAAATTTGAATTTGCTCATAAAAACTTATACAATTGGCTATTCATCTCAATTTTTGGAATTAAATAACATTTTTTTTTATTTCATCCAACATGGTTTTGGAATAATGAGGAACACATCTCTGTTTTCATTACACCGTGTAAAATAAGAGTTAGCTATATATTCTTCAACATAAAACCAATAAACAGTAAAATAAATAACAAGACGATTTACAGTAATTCTTTCTAAACATATTTGTTCTCATTACAACATAGAAAGAAACTTGAATCAAACTTGGATATATATATATATATATATATATATATATATATATATATATATATAAAGGTTACCTGTTATGCTTCTACTTGCATTCTAAATAAAAAACAAAAAGAAAGAAAGAAATGTAACACAATTCCAAAAGCGAACTCTCACTCTAGAAATATTTTATTTCTCCTAACATGATAATGAAAATTCCATTTATTTGCTTTCATTTTTCACCCTAAATTCAATTTGCCGCGCCTTTCTTTAAATCCTATAAAAAACATCAAAATTTCGTTTTAGTAGTAATATAAAAAGAATGGGAAGAAGATGAAGTAGTTTTCTGTGCTTTCCATTAAAGTGCAGAAGGCATCAAAAATGGATTAATTTATACTCTCTTCGCTTTAAAGTTCTTCCGCATTGTTTTCAAAACTCTCTTCGTCAAGATGCATATTTCAGTCTCTGAAGTTTCCACTGCTTTTTTTTCTTCCACCTTTGTTTTTGTTTCATCCTTCCCTTTTATCTCTGGCTGAAGAGGAAGATTAAACGCGGGAGTTATGGAGGGGAAAAAAGAAGCAAAAAAGAAAGGAGAAGAAAGAAACAAGAAATAAAATTGTGATAGTACAGAAGCAGTCAGTCCTCTTTGTAGGAACTATACAATAGCTGACTCTCTCGTCTCCTGTTTTCGAATGATTTTCCCGCTTTTTTTCGTTCTTTAGAATTTTACGCTTGCCGCCGTTTTTTTTTTCCTTCTAAATCTTTAAAATTCTTTTTTGTCCAGTTTCCTAGAGTATTTTTTTTGGTAACATAATTTTTTTCTCCTTGTTTTACTGTAAATTTTTCACCATTCTTTTCTTTTATTTTTTTCGCTCTATTTTCTTCACTTCCATCACACGTGGATTTGCTTCTAGAATTGTTTTCTTACGAATCGTAATCGAATTTGTGGCTCTGCTCACGAAAATCGAAAAAGACAAAGTAGTGTTGGAAATTGGATCGAATGCTGCAAATGTTGTCGAATATGTCGCGGACAGGTCTCTAAAGACCAAATAAAATACCAGGAAAACGTGAATCGGGAGAAATAAAGTGTTGTTAGAAACAACTCAGAGGATTTCATAAAGTGTACACTAAGGATTTAGATTTTGTTCAGGCCCTGTCCATTTTCCGTGTAGCAAATAATTTCTGAGACTGCCCCTCGCTCACAAGTTTTCAGTTTCAAGAATATTTTTGGGAATTGTTTAAAAAAAAATACATTTTGTTGAAAGCTTTTATTTCTTAAAAAGCTTAGATTTGTTTCTAAATAAACAAAGGAATAGAAGAAATTTTAAAGTATTTTAAATGGAAATTTAAAGCATATAGTTACAAATTTAAGAATTTTACTTATACAACATATAACAAAGAATGTAATACTACAAGATAAATCTAAAAAATAATAAATTTTACTTTATTTTGAATACGTAGAATATCCATCACATACTATTTCTAAAGTTTACATCATTACTGTTTTAACTAAGAATATTTTTAAAACAAATTAGTCAAAGAATACTTTACAAAGGAATTGAATTGAGTGAAAAGTGAATGGAAATATTTTAAGGAATTTATAGAAAAAGGATTTTGGGTCAACAACTTAAGTCCAAACATTTTTTACACTTAGAAATATTTTTTTTCTACGTTTACTACTTTTTATATCGATCTGATCTTTGCGTGATATATTGATTCAATAACTTGCCTTAAACTTTTATTAAGTTTAATTTCAACTTGAGTAAGTAATTCAAGAATAATGTTTCATTGAATACTTGTTTTTTTTTAAAATTTTGTTTAGACGTGACTCTAAGCGTAAATAGGTATTTGGGGGAGTTTTCATGAAAATTACTTCTATATCAAGCTCAACATTAGTTTAAGTTTCATACATCTCACAAACTTCGCTTTTGATACAGAAAAGTTTTACTTTTTAATATCTAAGGTTAAGAAATATTTAAGAGAAAACTGAAACTTGAAGAAAAAATTCGAGTCATTAGGAATATTAAAAATATTAAGATATAAAATATTGTCCAAATTTAATCTTAACAATATTTATGAAATATAGTTTTAGTTAATTTGTAGATTGTCTATATTGTTTATTTGAGGTTCACTTGAATAGAAAAACATCAAAGGAAATGAATTTTCAAGTCCAAAACATTAATATAATGCTATATGTAGTTAAAATATTTTATTCACTGATAAAAAATATTTATTAAATTCCATTTATCTAATCCAAACCTTTAATGAATTCTCATTTTTTGCAGCTAAATTTTGAAAGCATTACATCGTTTTTGTAGTGGAAATAAGTAAAACAAAATCAAAAAATCAATATAAACCTGATAAAATAATTTTAAAATAAAATAAATTATTTAAACAATAAAATAGTTGCATTGTTTTGTAATAAAACGCTTGAAAACTTTTATATCAGTAATATAAAACAGGAAATACAAGAAATGAAGAATCGCGTAGGTGTTAGTATGATACTTTTCAAAAATTTTTTGAATACTTTTTAATTTACTTTAGTTAATATAACACAAAAAAAAAATCTGTCTCTTTCTTCATCTCATGATCTCTGGTTTGCTTAAGCAAAAATCACTCGAAAGATAATCATTTTATATAAACATTTCACTTTGAACTATACTAACAATGCTGCAAATATTTTCTAAGCACAAACTTTCCATGAATTTAAATATCGTATTTAAAATCTGAACTAATAATAAAAAAATTAATTAAATAATTAATCAACAATTTAGGTTACTTGAAAAGATATCCTTTATTATTAATTATTGTATTCTTTGCTGAAAATCGTATGGTTCACAAACTTGGAATTCAACTCAAACGGGGAAAAAATGCGACACAATAAAAAGCTGTACTCACAGAAAATTTAATTTCCAGCCAGGAATTTTCATTTCCTACTTTACATCCAAATAATTATATTCCCTTTCTTGTTTTTTCGGAAAGTTAAATTCCCCTTGTCTCAAAATAACAGATTTTCCAAGAGCACGAATTTAAAGCCTTCAGTGGACATTTATTTCTAATTCCAAACTGTCATTTTATTTCGGCGCGGTGGCAGAACCTTAGTCTCTTCAGATGATGTCACAGAGAAACGATGTGTGACTTCATTAAACGTGGAATTTTATCCTCACGACCGTATGGATCAGGAATTTGACGCTCCGGAAAAAGGAATTTGTAATCTGTATGTAAAACATCTCTTTAGTTCCCGGTATCGAGAAATAAATATTCAAATATCCATGGATACGAAGAGGAGAATTTAAAATATGTTACACGGATGCCTTGACTCATTAATGAAATATCTTGGATATATTAAACATAATAAAGTTAAAAGTTCGAATAAGTTGTGGAAGTTTAATATTTTTTTTTGTCAAAATAAAAATGTGATATAGCATACCACTTATGCTTAATTAATTTGCTTCAAGAACTTAATTTTGTATAGAAAGATTTTTCATTTTCACGCAACAAGGTATTTCCAAACTCGTAATGGTACATTAAAATCGGGAGAAAATTAATTATGGTTTTAAAAACACCAAGAAAAACAATTGAAAAAATTTATTTTAAAGTAATTGTCTTAAAGAATTGGTGATATTTGATTATACCTGTCTTCTGAGTGATGACCATAATGTTTAAAGCAATTTCCATGCTTTTGAGATATTTTAGATATTGTTTTTTCGAGCTATATTAACAAATTTATAAATTCATATTTCATGTATTTTTTCTCATAATTAGTTCAAAATCCTGATATTTTAAATTAGTATTCAATCAATTATCTTTCATATGAATTTTAATAGATATTAAATAGAAATTTAAAAACAACCTTACACTCTTTTTTCTTTTATGTGTACTTAAGTAAAGAATCCTTTGAGAAAAATTGAATTGTTCTTTAAGGAGATTATTTTTAAAATATGTACATTTCAATGGTCAGGTGAATTAACTTTGTTTTTAAATATCAGAATATCTTTTTGATGGTGGGGTAAAATCGTCGCATTTTAATTATCATATTTTGTGTGCTATATTTTCTGAATTTTAATATTTTTTTATGCACGCTAAATTCTTAAGGCAAATTTAGCAGCAATTTTCGAAAAATTTCATCAATTTTTTGTTGGTAATTTCTTATTTTAAAAAAGAAATCACAAATAATAATAACAATAATAATAACTTTTACCGAGTTGCTTCACCATTTTATGGTTTCTCTACACAGAAAGTATGCATGCAGGAAATACACATTACCAGGATTCGACGCTCAACTTGTAACAATAGGAAATAACACAAAAAATTGAGCATTCTTTTTTATGAAATACAAACAAACCAAAGGTGTTAGTAAATATTGAAAAAATACATCTAAAATAGAAGAATGAATAAAATAGTTTATTTTTTATCCTTTTAAATAAAAAAAATTATGAAACTATTGAACTAATAAGTTATGTTATATCAATTGTGAGATTTAAAACTTTGAAAAATATTGATACGTATATAAAATCTTATTGCAAATTTACACACAAAATACTTATTTTTTTTATATTAATATATAATTTTATTATAAAAACCTCATTACTTGAGTTAGAATTTTGGTCGTATATCTTCAATTAAAAAGTTCAAGCATTGTTATTAAGTGATTTTGTTCTTTTTTTTTAAAAATAAATTTTAATGCATAAATCTTATTTATTAGACTGTCGAATGGTTAATTTTCATTTATTATAAATAAGTTATGTGATAAAAATCATTAAGAAAACTGTTGTACAATTTTACTTTAAAATGTTTGTTTTTCCTACCTAAGCACTCTAAATTTGAATATTTAAAGTAATAAATACGGTTTTAAGAGGACACTTTAGTGGATGATATAGGATGTTTTCTTGGATGAAAAGACAGTCGTCAATTGTATTTTCAATTTTTTGTGATCATGTTTAAAAAAGTCGAATTAATCTTTAAATACTCCACACGCCATGACAGTACATCACACAAAAACTTACGTAACGTATGTAGCAAATGTCGGCAGAGAAAGCGAAACAGAAAGAGAGCAAAATGTCAAATGTCAAACACACAGCATGCCTGGGACTTCCTGAGGAAGGCAATTGCAACTAGCAAAACCCTTTGGAGAACCATCCAAGGCCTGAAAACGAATGGGATTATTTGCCACAGGAGCTTATAAATTCCTTATTTCAGGTCTTAAATTACAGTGTTATGCCTGTTTATCTGAAAGAGGGTACCCCCTTTCCTATTAAGGTATCCGACTACTTGCGACAACTTTTTTTTTGTGTGATTTTTAGATTTGTTTAGTACATTTTAAGAAAAATATGCTAAAATTCAAAAGATAAAAAGAAATTATTATTACTAAAATGTGTGTGTGGGAAAAATTTGGTAAAAATGTACAAAAAATAACATAAACAGGGCCCATTCTGTAACAACAGCTTATGAACAAATTTTCAATTTTTCAATTCCGATGTGTTTTTGTTATTCTTTTTTAATGACCTTCAGGATAAAAGATATTTTAATTTTTACAAAAACTAGAGCACTTTATCTTAGTTATTATATGAAATTACTTAAAAAAGCAGTGATTATATTAACATAAGGGACTGTAAGTTTTGTAATAAAACAGTGATTGATAATTCTGAAGGTTAAAACACCTCTACTATTATACAGAACATACACAAAAAATTTCAGTTAATTGTTTTCAAAATTGTTTGAGTAATCGCTGGTCCCGTTTGAGCATTTAAAAAAAACACACGCACACATTTCGAGTAAAACGCGTTTTTAAGTATATCTTGCTTTAAGAGTACTGGCATCTGCTTTTACTAAAATACTTGTAGTTTTTATTCTAGTGATCAGAAAATAATAAAGTTGGTATTTTTATAAAGATAATAAGATGGTCTATAAAATAAAGTCATAAAAAAATTTGTCAATTTTGGGCAAAATTCACAATTTTAGGGTAGTCGGATATCTTAACCGTTTTTTTGTTGTTGCTGTTGTTGTTATGTTTTGCAACTGCTGTTTCACACCTCTCAAAAGCCCTCATGTTTCTAAGACAGTGTGACGTTCATATTCACTCACTCACTTACTCATTCATATCTCTCAACTTCAATGAGTGTTACGTGCTATCATTCCTGTGTATTTTAACAATTCAATGACTATTTTTTGCACTATATTAGCCCTATATACGTACCAAATTCCATTAACATCTATTTGATAACTCTAGAGATAATCGAAAAAATCTAAAATTCTTTTAAGTTTGAACACCAGTATATGTATATATTAGCTTCTCTACACAAAATTAATTTTAAACTTTCACCTTTGGCGCTGTGTTAAAGAAAAGTTTGGATTACAAAAAATAAGAAGAAATATATTCATCTATGTGGGTGTTTTTCACATAACATGTTTTATTCTTTGGATTTTCCTTCTCTAACTCTTTTTTCCATTTCCTAAAATTTATCTTCTTTTATTTCCACGGAAAAGAAGAATTGTCTTCCATGTCACGTTAAAGCCAAAAGTTTCTGCAACTCAACTAGTCTCTGGATATACAATGTTCGGAAATAGAAAATTTGTGAGAAAAAAGGGTCTTACACGTTTATGCCGCGGGGAGACGTAAAAAGAATTGTTAGGGTAAATAGATGAACGTGCTTGTTTTTCTGTTACAAAGAAATTTCAATATAAATCTACAGCAATATCTTATTTTTCCCGCAAAGTATGATTTTTCAAAGAACATTTATGTTGAATCACTTTACAAAAACTTGAAGATTTCTCATGTGTGGGTTTTTGAACTTTCCAATTTTTGTTCTTTTAAACGTAAGAAAGATTTCTTTATCCTTTTTACAACTGAAAATGCAATAAAAAAATTTTTTTTACTAAAGGAGAAAGTAGAAATTACTAATTCCAATTTTGATGTAGAACAGAATAGCAGAAAATCTTGGAATCTATCTTTTAAAAGGAAACTGCTTTTAAAAATAGTTCCGAAAATCACTTGTCGAATGTATGTCAAAAATAATCACTTTAAAATTCTAGCGTTTAAATATGCAATTATTCTTTTCAACAATATTTTATTGAGTTTCTTTGAGGGGTTTTGTTATGCTATCAATCCAAATTTTGTAAAGCTTTTCGAATAAGATAAGGGATATAAATATTAATTTAAAAATTCCATTAATTCTTTTAAAATTCAACTAGAAAATATCAAGTATTTCTATATGTTTAGTGAATACAATTATTTGTGGATAATGGTAAAAATTAAAAATGTCACATATTAATGTAAAATTTTAATTAAAGTAATTTAAATGGTATTATTGAAAAAATGTTGTAAAAAAGGCATTTTTTGAAAAATTATTGTTTTACATAAATGAGTAGAAGTTCGTAAAAAATTCGTTGTTTCCATTGAAGCCTCATTTTTAATATTTCACATATATATAATACAAGCTGGTACACCCTTTCTCCCCGAGGGGGGAATTGAAAAAATTAAACAATACAGATTGAAGAATAAAGAAGTTTTTAAAGAGTTTATTTTACGTGAATTGCAAATTAAACAAATAAGAAGCTTTCTGCATATCTCAGTTGAACAAAAAACCCATATTTGTTGAGTTTTAAACCTGAAGGTCTAATAGCTGTTAAAAAGGAGTTTTTTTTATTTATAACGCCCCGTAACTCTCTTGTGGGTCGATTTTTGAAAACACCTTCCTAAGCTAATATCTACTCAGCAAAAGTAACACTTTGTTACAAATTTTGTGTAATGAATGCTTAAAATGGTGTCAATAATTTATATCTGGATATATAATACGTTAATATTACTTTCTGTTGTATTTATGTTATGTTAAAATTGTAATATTCGCTTGCAACGCCGTTCCTTTCATCATAATGGTGATTCAATGGCAGCATAGCGAAATGTTTGCGATAGAGCCAAGTTAGCATCATTTTTGGTGACCATGTTAAAACTTGGCGATTTATTGAGCGGTGCAGAAGTTGATATGCTGTAGTGCAACCTGGTGGGGAGTTGCAACAAAGAGGATAGCACAAAACCCTTTTCCAGAGAAAAAAATACATATACATGCCAATTTTCATAGTGATCGGTTGAAAGGTGTTGGAGTGAAGCGATTTCATATGTGTGTGTACAAACATCTATTTATATATATTATATATATATATATATTCACATTTTGTTGACTTTGAAAGTGATATAAGTCTATTTAAGATAATCAAAAGTAACTAATTCTATAAAAAAGATCACATAGTAAACTTCAATTTATAATGATTTTTATAATAAGAGTATTAATATATACCATTATACCAATATTTTTCAAACCATTCAAATATAGAAACCTTAAAATATTCTACATAATATAAAATGAACTTGCACTATATTTTATTCAAACAAGATATCAATCATTGGCATAGCCAAGTAATTTTAGCGCGTTTTTCACATGTTGTATTTTACAATAATGCAACAAATGAACTTTTTACTAACAGAAAGTAATACTATACTTTAAAAAAAATTATTAAATTTAAATATGATTTGGCTCATCTAGTTCACAAATGCGACCAAATGCCGAAAACCCGAGGTCAATCGGTTGCTTATTGGCTGAGAAAAAGGTACGACAAAATATGGAACGAAGACGAAATTTGCGTCCTAATAGCGCTTTTTTTACACTACGTGAAAAACGCGCTAAAAACAATAACTGTATATTATGCTGTATATTTTTCATAAAAAATTCGACTCTATAAAGGGCTGCTGTAACTTGATTTGTAGATTAATGGATTTGTAATTGATGAAAACCTGGTCTCGAGTTTCATAATTCTAAAGATTGTATGTTCTTGTATATTTATAGATTCTTTAACACACTAATTTATATAGTGGCCATGGTCGCGAATTCGTAGGGGGCCAATGTAGTTTCTGACGAACCATTGGTTCGAGTCCTGGTGCTAATAAAGATCCGCTGTGTAGAGGGGATGATACTTGTTGAATCTGTGGGCTCAACTGATGAGATTTACCAAGTAACTGAGGCTCAAAGTCCTTACGTTAACGTGGTGTGGAAGTTTGAAGAGTCAGCTCATGTGCCGTCTTCGTCATTTGACCGAGGTTCAATATTACGCGGTTTATTATTATTATTATTGAAGACAGATAAAATAATTCTCGTGCACCTCAAGTATCACACGGGGCTTACAGAAGTAAGTGAAACACTAATAAAATAAGATAAATAAAATAAAAAGTAAATAACAAAGCAAAAGGTACGAAATAATGAAATAACGAACACAAATAAGTTACAAAGACAAAAATACACTGCAAAATAAAACAATTACGTAACAAAACCTATACAATGGGGTTACAAGAACAGAGAAACTACAAAACATGGCTAAACAACCCTGTTATAGCTTCAAATTGCTGCTCTGATAGAAATAGAATCAAAGCCACATTAATAAAATTTTTATCATTCCTTCATGCATTTTAAATCTAAGTTTTAAATAGGAATAGTATAGAAATTAATAAAAACTAATACTTGAAAATTGTAAAGATGTATAACACACATTAGAATATAGCAACAAAAAATTAGGAGCTTTTTAAATATTTTTTGGTTAATTTTTAATTAATTAAGTAATTAAATTTTTAAACTATATAAACTCCGTCAAAATGAAAAGATGCAATCACTGAAATATAACAACAAAAAATGCATGTCTTTTAATTTAATAATTAATTAATCAAATGGTAATTATGAATCAAATTCTAATTCATTAACCTTAATTTTTGATAAATACAAACTCCTTCAAAATTAAAAGATGCATTCAATCCACTACACAAAATGGGTGACTTTTCATTTTTTATCTGTAATTTTAAATAAAGCAAATGCTGCTAACGTCAATCAAAACAACTAGGCTTCTAAAAAAATGCATTTCCCCCTCATAATTATGAAGAAAAAAAAATGTAAAATTCTTTGCAGAAATTTTTTTAAGCTATTTATAATTCAAGTTATTAAAATATTTTCTTATAATAATATTAAAATTTTTACAACTATTCTATAACTGTTACAGCAATAATAACATTTTGTAACAATTCTATAACTGTTATTTATCAACAATGCTAGAACAAGAATTTAATTCTATTCTACTCAAGTCTTACACGCATACCCTTATTAATGTATAGAATTCTTTATTTAAGAGAATAACATTCTACATGTATCATGACACCGGATTAAAGTAACTAGAATTATATATTTTACTCTGAAGGGAAAAGTAGAATAATAAAGACATTGCTTCGGGTATCGTAACTTTCCTTTAGATTAATTGGTGAAAAATAAAGTTGGCTTAACTGATCCTAGCGAAAACAAACAAAAATCAATGTTAATGCTCTTTTAAAAAGATCATTTTAATAATTTTAAATTGAATCTAACGACTTACGGAAAAGCGATTGATGAAAACTCGGAGTATTACAAATATTTTTAAATAACCCAATTACCGAAAAATAAACATCTTTTCCTTCATTATAATTGTAACATTCCGATATTTTCGAGCTCATTTCCATTTTTGATATTACAGGCGGGATGTCATTAACAATTGGCGATTTCCTAGGGAGAACTAATTCTCCAGGCGGTTTTAAAGTTAATTGGGTGTCGCCTAAAAGAGACAACTTAATATTTTGATTGTCACAATTATTAGGGAAGCAAGGCCTTTTCAACACAATTGAGATGCTGTAGGGTTTTGTACATAATTATGATTGATAGTCTAGGGGGAAATCCTCAGAGGATTCAGATTTGATTCTGAAATAAATATTGTTCTACTATCACATTAGAATAATGTAAAAAAGATAGTAAATTGTTAAACTGGATGATTTTAATGGCGACAATAGGTTTTATTTTTAAATCATTTAAAATTATTGAATGTAGAGAAAGCCATTTTACATAAATATTAAAAGCTGAAAAGTAAAGTTTATTATAACAAAATGTATTTAATAATATAAAGCTAGATTTGATTATTAAAAAATTATATTAGAAAAAATGGAATATTTAAAGCAAGTTTCTCAAACTTTCAGTGTTTACGATCTAATTGTCAATCATTATTTTCAACACGCCCCCTTCCATACAATAACAATGTATTAAATTCAATAATATATACTTTGACGCTAAAGCTACAATACGACTTTAATTATAAACCATACAATTATCTAGATAAGTCACGATCAATTTTATACATGACAAGCCTATGAGGTCACTGAGAATTATTAAGCTTGTTATTTACCTGGTATTGTTAAATTAATTGTCAAGTTCATTGTACAGTACGGGTGCATTTATGAGTATATAATCAGTGTAAATGTTTATTTTATTTTTTATTATCATGCATTGTGGAATATGTATTTTATTTTTTATGTCAGAATGTATTTTTTCTTGCTTCCTTTCAGAAATTAATAATTTTTTAAAATAATCTTTTGTTTTCGACTTTTCAATATGCTCGCCCCCCCCAAGTAGGGTTGTCGCACCCCTTAGGGGGCGCGCCCCACTGTTTGAGAAACGCTGGCTTAAAGGCTTAAAGAAATGAAATCTGTTTTCTCTTTACATCACAGTTTTCTTTATACATGCGTCTTTATTTAAAAATATTTCTGTAACAGATGTATGGAACCGTTCTTGGTCATAAGAACTGTAATTGACTGTCCCAAGCAGCAGAAGTGCCCTCTAACGATCACTAAGCTTTAGAACAGGCCAAGTGAGGAAAAATGTGATACCTATAAAAAATCCTCCCTTGTTCTTCGTCCTTTTGTTAATAATATTTAATGCCTTTGTGCAATCTAAATTAAACTAAATAATTGTTACACTTCATCGAACCAAACCCTAAATCTTCCACCTTTAGTTAAATCTTTAACGTCCAAAGTTCTACAAGTAATTATTTTCAATTGTTTTAGTAAAAAAAGAATGGAAAACAAACCTTTTTCTTTTCATCCAATTTGCACGAAGAAAATTCTTATTTGTAACTCATAATGCAATTAATAAAATATTTCCTATCATGATTAAAATTCAGACTTTAAAGAATGTGTTGAAGAAACTTTTTAATATAAGGAATTCCTTAAAAGAACTCCGTGAAAAAAAAATGTTTTATTTTTTTACCATACTTGTGATAAATTAAAAAGCGTCTAATTTAATTTAATGCAGGCACCAAAGAGTAATCCGATTTAGAAGTTTACATTATTCTTTAAAAGTTGTTTTATAAAAAGATAAAAAAGTTCTTTTAAGAATAAATTTGTAAAGGGAAAATAATTATCTATCAATATTAATAAATGTACTTATCAAAGGATATGAAAAACTATTTCCAGTGCTAAATATTTTTACTGATTAAGTATAGAATTTCCATTTGACTTGTGCAATAAAAATATTGTTTTATCTGCACTAAGTATTCATAAAATTTCTTTTTAATTGCTGCTTTGGTGTTTTTATTAATTACTAACTTGATAATTTTTGAACACTAAGTGTGTTCGTCTTTTTCTTTCAGGTTTTTCTCGACTAAAAGCTTCCATTTTCTGTATTAAAATTTCACCGCCTTGTCTTTCTCAATTAACTAAAAGTTAAGACTTGCTCATGAATATTGTCTTCCTGATTAATTATGTGCAACGATAGGGAAAAAAATGCCATTCGAATTTTTCTCCTTTTTAAATATTCGCTATTCGTGTTCTTAATTTTCTTCTTAATTAATATTTATTGTCTGTCATTATCAATTTCTCGTCTTTCTCAGCTTGGAATAGAAATTATCTTAAAATGTTCGGTTAAAGTTGTTAAAAATCGATTAGCTTTTCTGCTTATTCTCCTTCTCAGCTATCATGAAAGTAATTTTATGCCGTGCTATAATATTTATTCTCTGGCGTTATGTTCCATTTTTACTTATTTAAAACGCTTGCTGTGTAATTTAAACAAGTTTTCTTTTTGATGTCCTTTTCTGTATAATTAGCAACATGCTGTATGACTGTGATTGCATTCCATAAAATTAAGATATAATATGTAGGTTCTAAATAAATAACTAGTTGTAAGTGTATATAATTTCATTGGCATAAATCTTCTACATTTTCCAAAAAGGAACCCCTTCTAGTTATTTTAATTCTCTTTCTATTATTGATGGAAAAATAGTTTTTATTAAAAAAGTACGAAGCCCGAATGTTAGATAACTCTTTAATTAACTTCTTAAGCTATAATTCATTCTAAATCTTATTTCAACCATTGCCGAGTTTGAATTTTCCAAATTTGATTTAACCCTTTATAAGACCATGGGAAGTATTCTTTCCCCACGAGCTTGTGACGGTTCTATCCACGCTCCTTTCACTAATAGTCCTCTTAGGGAATTTCTGGTCTTTAAAAATTATTCTATATATATTATAAAACTCCTCTTCGAAGAATACTATATTTAGTCTAGGCTTTCGAATAGAAAGAGTAATAGGATAGACTGCTAGTGAAGCAAAGATTAATCAAATTGAATGTGAATCGTGGATTTTTATATTTCAAAATTAAATTACTTAAGGGACGAATTGCCTCTGGAGATTGAATCTAGATTAAATAGCCAAGAAGTCAGAGCTATTGCCTTGAGTAAGTGTATTTAGTACAGTGTTACACAAACTATGGGCACGCTCCCTCAGGAGGCGTGATAATCTATCCAGGGGGAGCGAGGATATCAAAAAGTCGAAGATTATCTAAAAAATATTAATTTACTGAAAGTAAGCAAAAGAAAATACACATTCTGAGACATAATAAATAAAATATATATTTACACTGATATAATATACTTATAAAAGTATCTGTACTGTACAATGTATTTCACATCATTAATCTGTCAATAATAAGTTAATGTGGGCTATTTTAATAAAAGTTAATTTTTCTATGGGCTTGTGATATGCAAAATTATATACAAAATTTAATGCTTATCTTGATAATTTGTACAGTTTATAATTAAAGTCGTATTGTAGCTTTAGCATCAAAGTAAATTATTATTGAATTCCATACATTGTTATTGTATGGAGGGGGGCTCGACGAAAATTACTATTGAAAATTGGATCACAAACATTGAAAGTTTGAGAAGCACTGATTTAGTGTATTAAAGTCTTCCCATATCTCGCGTACCTCCTTAATTGTCTGCATAGTTATAGATTATGTTAATCTCTTAGTCTAGATCGATTGCATTTGAGTTGTGGTTAATATTGTGAATAAATTAGATTGTTAATTGAAATATTATTAGCCTTCCTTTCAATCCTCCCACACCTTTAAACGCGCAGACAAGACCATTACAAACTTCATTAATTTTTAAATGTCGATGGGAAACAATTTTCCAACCTATGATTTGTGCTGCTATCACTTCAGTTAAAGCAACTGATATCTGAATTTTCAAGTCATAAGCGCAAAGAATGACCAAAAGAAAACTGTTCCAGATGACTTAGGATTGACTAAAGTTGGTAGCCATATTTCCAATTTGACAAAAAACACATAAACGTTGCCGTTCTAAATTGCTAGAGAAGAGAACAAGATACGTTCGTATAGCTTGCAATATCCCATTATGTCATGATTCCTGTTTTCTGAAATTTTTAGGAGAAAAATATGTATAAAATCTTTAATTTTTGAATACAAAATACAGCTAATTTGTAATTCCTTTATAGATCTTATTTTACAAATACCATAAGAGTTCCTACTTTGGAATAGCTCCCAGTGGGTGGTACTTCCCACCAAAATGTTATTGCCTTAAAAATCAAATTGAATCTAGGTAATAAGCCAAATGAGTTTCTCATTATTAATTTATTTCATTCCCTAAAATATATTAACTCAACATTACTAGAAAAAAAATGGCCCAATAAACAATTAAGGAATGCAATTTCATTTTGCTTATGATTCATGTTGTACTTTTCTGGCATTATTTTTTAAAATATTACTTACATAAAGACAGCATAATTTTTTTTAAAACCCAAATTGTACTACAAAGAAGACATAAAGGTAATAAAAATAAATATCACTAAAAATAAACGCTACAAAAATGTAAAATGGAATAACAGATAGTCTAATTATATCAAACAAATTCATTCATATTACATGAGAGTATTACATTCATATTACGCTAGACCTCATTGATACATTCGGAGAAGAATACATCAATGAGCTCTAGTGCCATTTTAATCGCATAAAATCGAGATGTAGTCCATGGATATTTTATGTTATCGCAATGAAGTAACACAAACTGGTGTACACTGTTCAAACATTTATAACTTCGACATAGAATTTATCGAATCACAGCCATTCATCAAAATCAGAAGCCAAACTCAAGCTATTTAAATTTCTGCAATTACTCCCATCACACGCTCTCCTCAAAACTAGATACTCGTATATATTGAAACAATTCCATGTTCTCTGTTCCTAAAATCCAATACATCCCAATTTAACACCAATATGTCCCTCTCCATACTTCATAATAGAAACGCCATCCTCCCTAATAAACAAATTTAATAAAACTCCCACCATGTTCGGTTGAGTAAGCAAACAGAGCCAGCAGGCAATTGGTGATAGAGACATCCAAAGTTTCTGCAGGCGGGAATGAATACGAACTAGGTCCGGGAGATTGTCCAGGGATCGTCTTCATTCGGAAACAGCAGCATGTCTTATTGGTGCAGGCGTTTCTGGAGGAAATTACTCATCCAGCAACAGCGTCTGGATTTCCTTATCGAGCGGCAAAATTGCTCCGAAATACTTCTGAAAGCTTAGTAGCAGGTGGCCATGAGTGGAATGGGATATCCAGGATAAAAGTCTATGGGATTTTCGCCCACCAGGATCAAATCCTGGCTGATATTGCCTCGACTGGAAAGAATGGACCATGCGCACGTTGCAGGAATATCTTTGGGATGGGGAAAATTGAAATGTAGATTTTTTTTTGGAAAGGAAAACTGTCCAGTAAGTGGGTTTTTGAGTCGTGGTGAGGATTTTTGGATGTGGAGAATTGAATATAGTAGGCAAAATAAACTTTTTGGTTGAAGATGGAGGTTTTGAAATCGTTAGGGAAAAAGGATTGCAAAAGTTAGTTGAAATGCGTAAACAAACTGAAGATTTCTCAAAGATTTGATTGGATTTTGGAAAGCAACTGTACACGCAGAAGATTAATGAGACGTCAAACACCACTGCGAATAATAAATAATTTTGTTTTAATATAATCAACTAAATCTGAAGTTTTAAAAAAGTAGTTAGGTTGTGTAACTTAGGCAATTCCCCCCAGGCTGTCCTCACTCAAACGGTAATTGACAATTAAGTTGTATATTTGTGAATTAGCATTGTATTATCATATCATTGCAATGTAAAAGAGGATAAGTCGGTTTATTGTTTTGATTTAATTATACTCTTATTACTTCTTTTAGAATCCTTAATTGCTTGGTTTCTTAATATTCCTGAAAGGTAGTGATGAATTTCTACTTGTATAGGTATATATGAATTAGCCGTTAACCCCCTCCGATGTTGTATGAAAATATATACTGTTTTTATGTATGTTACTGATGTATGTCTTATCATTAAGTTACCATATGTACAATCATGTCCATAAATTAAGGATAATTCAGAATCACACAGAAATTGATCTCTAAAATAAAATTTCACCTGTAGAATTATCACACACATCTTGAAGAAGAATATGCAAATTACAGGAAACACCAGATGGCGCGGATAGTACGTCACAATGACGAGAGTGTAAGAGAGGGGTATGTAAGAAATGGTGGCAAAGAAGTAAAATTGTTCACAAGCACTTTAAAAACATTTCAGTGCAATAACCGCATAGTTATGGCCCAAAGGAAGCATTTGGATGATTTTTTACGTGGTAGAATTATCGGACGACTGGAATGTGGACGTACCCAGCTGGAAGTATCCGAGGAACTTGGAATCGCCCAGAATGTCCTCTCCAGGCTTTGGCAACGATTCCAAGATGATGGTAATGTGAGTAGATGTTACAGAACAGGTCACCCCGAGTTACAACGCAGAATGAGGACAGGTATTTGGCAGTTACTGCCAAAAGAAACAGACGAAGCACAGCATCAGACCTATCTCGTCAGCTCTCTTCAGCTACTGGTACGACAGTTTCAAGGCAGACCGTGTACAGACGCTTAGGGCACATTGGTCTACATGTTCGTAGGCCTGTCAGATGTGTCCCCTTACCGCAACTCACTGTCGCCTGCGATTAACCTGGAGTAGAGAGCATGCATTGTGGACACCGCAACAGTGGTCTCGTGTGATGTTTTTCCGACGAGTCCAGGTTTAGTTTGCAATCTGATTCTCGCCGGACTTTCATATGGAGATCGCCAGGTACTCGTTACCACCAAGAGAACACCATTGAACGACACCGTTACGGTGGTGTAGGATGGCTCGTTTGGGGAGGAATTATTCTTGGTTCCAGAACTGACCTGTATGTTCAGAGTGTAACGATGACAGGCCACATCTATCGGGATGTCATTCTGGAACAACATGTACGTTTGTTTCGGGGTGCCATGGGTGCTGAATTTCTGTTTATGGATGACAACGCCCGTCCTCACCGTGCAAACATTGTAGACGAATGCCTTCAATCGGAGGATATCACCCGTACGGATTGGCCAGCATACTCACCGGACTTGAATCCAATAGAGCATGTGTGGGATATGCTTGGCCGACGAATTGCAGCCCGTCAACCCCTCCCACCTGTCTACCGGAACTTCGGAGGGCATTGCTTGATGAGTGGTGTAATATTCCCCAAGATCAGATTGATAATTTGATACTCAGCATGCGTAGGCGTTGTAAGGCATGTATTGCATCGTCCGGGAGACATACTCCGTATTAACCATCATACTAACCATGTTATACTGTTTTTTGTAAATAGTTTCTTTTTTGAAATTTGCTGCAGGGAGTAAAAATCGCAATTTTTATTAATTATGTCAAACATATAGTATCTTTTTTGCTCTTTACCTTTTGTTTAATAAATAGTCTTTACAAATAAGTCAAATTTGTTTTGCTTCTGTCTCTTTCTTTGCCTGAACTTCATTATCCTTAATTTATGGACATGAGTGTATTAAAAACACTCTTATAGGCTATGCCTCTTAATTTAAAAGGACTTGAAATTTCAATTGATTTTTACACCTCCATAACCCCTTATGGAAGCTGATTTTAGTAAAACTCGTTCTAGCCTAGTCTCTACTCAACAAAACAACAACAAAAAAAACATGCTTTCCAGATTTCAAGTTTGTAGGTATAATGGTTCAAATAGTTTTTATCTTTGCGTTTCCTTAACCCCCTCTTCCTTTTCCCCACGATTTCGATAAAACCAATTCTTAGTAGATCAAAACGAAAGGAATATGATTACAAAGTTTCAAATCAGTAGATCTAATTGTCAAAAAGCAGGAAATTTTATGTATGCCTTTTTAAACCCTCGTTGCACCCCTAGGAAACAGATTTCTAAAAACCTCGTTCTTAGTGTGTCTTTACTCAACAAAAGAAACATACTCACCAACTTTGATATTTCTAAATTTGATAGTTTGGGAAATCTCGTCATGAGTTAGTCGTTTTTCTTCTTTACATATATATACAAATGAAAATGAGTACATAACCTCAGGCTTGTAACTTAAGACATTGTAAATCAAAAGATAAAATATTAATTTAAATAAACTCATCATACACTGATCACACACATCCTAATTAGGAAAACCAGTAAATTAAGAAAAAAAGATATAACATTTAAAAAAAATTGCATTTCAACTTTCAATAAATATTGCTTATTTAGAAATAATATACAAGGATTTTCAAATGTCAAAAATTAAACATTATATATTAAAAATTGTTTAAAGAGTGCATATTTTCAAACTTTAATTATTAATGAATACCGTTAGCAAGTTAGTGTGGGAGCACGACCTATTGGGAACCGCTCCTTCACCGTCTTGCCTACCTAAGGGTGTGTGGGGAAACAAAGCATCACCAGAAACTTCCATAATAACTATTTTTATTCAACACAATAATCAACCAGGAGTGATATATAAAGAGAGCAATCTATTCGAAGTGAACAACTCTAAGTAAACAAGCGCAAGTGATCTGTTTAATTTAATTCAATCTATCTTAGATTCTTAAACCTTAATATATTAATTTATTATAATGATAAACTGCTTCCTAAACTCACGTTGTGGTAAGGAAAAAAATCTCACTCGCAACAGTTCTCCGGCTCCTTCTACCTTACATTTACAAAACCTTTTGACTTTATATAGTCAAACTAATTTAAATATCAAGGTTTCTTCTTGAGGGATAGCTATGAATTAACACGAAAGCTGGCCTCAAAGTTTCCCTAAGAGGATTAGTGATAAGGTCGCGTATAGATCCGTCACACGTCTTATTAATGATAAAATATATATCATTTGCGAAATAGAACCATACATATAATACCATATAGTATCATTTGTCTTCTATTCAATATGACAAGTAAGACTTTATTGGGATAGAAAAAAACACAAAAATAAAATTCATATAAACATATAAGTACAAAAAAAAACCGTAATTTTCCGAGTAAAAGCTTTTTATTTACTGTCAAGTGGGCAAAAATGCCTTTCATATGAAAAGTCTGATTTCGGAATATATTTCCTTCCTCTTTTTAATACTACGCGAGTGAAAGATTGCAAACAAGAACCCCGTCCCTCTCTTTACACTATGCATAGCAATAAAACACATCATCCACCCTCATGTAAACATTTCCCGATCCTATTGACCATTCTCAACCTTTTATGCCGCAGGTAAATCAAACATAACGCACGCGCGTCATCTGGCAAATGCATGCCAAAATCTCTCTCTTGCCTCTCCCCCAAAGTCCTTTAAAATCATCCCATCATGGAGAGCCGCTGTGGACAGTTCCCACACAGCATTCTCTACTCCCTGGGCAACCCCTAATATCAGATGCAGGCTGCAAACAATGGCCTAAAATCAGGAGTGCGAATAAATTGGGCCGTGTTGGGGAGGGAATATTCTTTTACAAAACGCGAATCTGGCAACTCGGAGATAATTAGATACCTCATATGACGTCACTTTCGGCACGTGGAGTGAGTACTCACGTTCTCCTCTCCCCCCAGAGGATGTGTCGCCCCTGTTTTCCTCAGATCAGACGATGGGACAGACAGCGTCTAGTTCGTAGGTTCATGAACCCTCCACACCCATCTGTTTCCCAGCTGGTTATGTAGCCTTACTATCCCTCCCCCTCCCCTTACTGTGCATTTTATATTTTTATTAAAAGCCCGCACCGCTTTTGAATTAGAATACACCCCGAAGAGCTACTCGCTTTCTAGAGGGAGGGATTTTTAACTACTTAGGGTCGTTAGCGTTGCCGGGTTTTCCTAAAAAATAGAATGTTCTCTCTCCGTGTTTGTTTTTCATAGGAAAATATCATCTGCCGTTTCAGCGTATGAAAGAAATGCCCCCGTATTTTTTCGTATCTTTTCTAACTAAAAAGTCGTCTGCCGTTATTTGGAAAGCGTCGTTTGTTGTAACGGTCTTGTTTTTTTTCTATGGTGACCTGGCCGCGCGCGTGTCTAATGAAAGGGAATGGTAATGTATTCAAAATAGTTTTATTCAAAGGGACCCCTTAGTATAAAAAAAAAAATCGGGCGTATCTCTTGTTGACGGAAGTGAAGGTTAGAAGCATGGGTGCTGTGTATTTTTAAAAATGTTGTTTCGAATATTATTTATTTTACAGTGAACTGCCATTTTTAGATTGGAACAGTTTGAAGTTATCACATATAGAATATCTAAAAAGCATTTTAGAGAATGATACATGCTCACCTATGTTAATTTAAAAAGTTATATGGAAAAGGTATTTATTCATTGAATTTTTTAAACGCTATTTCCATTTACCCAGAATAAAAATAAACCGTTCATATAGCATATGAATTTTAAAAATTTATAAACACACACACACACATTTCAGTGAATAACTAAGATACCGAGAAACATTTTTCACATACTAGAAATTTTTTGACATAAAGTTTAATATAGAGAGAGATATTTTGAAAAAGGTATAATATTTTTTTTTATTTATACATTTCCATTTAACTTTAAAAATAGAGAGAAATATAATTCAACAACGCATAAATTTACAAATCAAATTCAGGCTTATTCACGTTCTTTTCTGCTTTTTTCTCGTTTGGAATAAATTAATTCTTCCATATTTAAAAAAAAAATTCAAAATCTATAATGATCAGACTTGGAACATTATACTGCTTTTTTTGTGTCTTAAATGATATATAAAAACTGAAGCACTTTTTGTCCCCTTCATATTGAAATATTTTTAATTTTAATACACATTAGTCAAAATATATTTAAATTAATCGAAATAGTTTATTTATCAAACAAAAAATTTCTCGTTGTTATAAAATAGAATTATTATATTTATTCCAATCTAAGTCACACTTTTTTTCTCATGTTAATAAAAATCGGGAGTGGCTTAGAATCGAAGGCGGAAAAATTCTTTGGATGAGGAAAATTGAACATAATATTTACGGTTAGAGTAATTACAGATTCATGTATGTATTTAAAAGTTTTTAATTCTGGTAAAATAAATTAACTATTCATTTCTAATTAGTTCTTATTTGAATTTTTTTTCAATTTCGGAAACATCGGATATTAATAAACCTTTTTACACTATTTTTTTTTTATTTTTTCACAAAAACTTTGGTGTACATTTGGTAAACAATTTGGATGTTTGGCTTAGAATTAATTATGAAAATAAAGTGTTTTTTTTTTGTTATTATTATAAAACATGCAAAAAATTATTCTTAACCGAAAAAAATTATTTTTTCACTCACTTAAAAAAGTCATCTTTAACATAAGTAAATTGGATCATATTTTTCAACACCTCCATAACCTTGTATAAAGAATATTGATTCATTCAACCTTGCTGCAAACCCAGACAGTCGACAAACATTATTTTCAACAATAAACTAATTACTGTCATTTGACATACTTGAAATTCAATAAAAATTTCTACACTTTTCAATACTATTCATCTTATTTTTTTACTTCAGGATGCTCCTAAGAAAAGAATAACGCCTACTATAGAAGTTGGAACAGTGAATTTCATTGCAAAAGAATAAATATTTATTAAAGGTGGTTACTTGAACTTCGATTCAAGAATTTGAAGGAAAAAAATGTTAAATAATTACTCTCTTCATAGATTTAACACGGATTATGACCCTATAAATTCAGGACTTCCGGGATCTTCGAAGATAATTTGAATTGCAAAATAAACTTCCTTTCTCAAAGAAAAGTAATTATTTTCCTTGATCTCATAGTATTGTATTTTCGCCCAAAACAGCTGCAGAGTATTTTTTAAAATTTTTTTATGATTCTTTAATGCTTAAGTTTATGAATTAATTCTTAGAGTTTCCTATTCAGAAAATACCAAAAATAGAAATGAGATACTTGAAAACAATTCAAATAAACAATTTTTGTTATTCGAAGCACTGTATTTTTGGAAATATGAGAAAAATTTCTGAATAATGATGGTTGTTTCTTCTGCTTTTTTCTCATTCTCTAATAAGGTTGAATTTTTTTAAAATCATTTTATATTTTTAAAATATGTATTTCCTCTGATTGGTAAATGTTTAAAAATTTCTTTTAGTAAATATTTTTTAGACAAATCTATATATTAATATTGTTTGTCATATTTTTAAGTTTAAAAACATCTTATTTGCTGATTTTTTTTCATTGGTCATAAAAGCAAACATTGTATATTATTTTTAACTGATTCAAAAATTCTAGAAAAAGAAATATTTATTTTAACTAAGTATTTAATTTAAGAAAAGTTTATATATTCCGTTAAAAATACATTTAATTTATGTTGAATGATTGCGCGAATATTTGTAACAAATGAATTATTTTTAAAATTTAACCGAACATATATCCATCAGGTTTTCACTCTATTCAAAGAGGAGATAAAAATGCATTAAAGTTGTGACGATTCTTCAACTAATATTCTTGGAGATATTATTCATTAACTATACATAATTTGAGTTTAAAACCGCTTTCCGTATAGATGACTTGAATTTATGCTAATGTAAATGTCATTTAAGTAAGCCCAGTGGCTGAGTGGTAGTGTATCGCTCTTCCATTCCACAAGTCCGGGGTTCAAATCCCGGGCTGGGCAAGGTCGACTCAGCCTTTCATCCCTTCAATGAGTCGATGAATGATTATTAAGCTTGCTTGGGATCTGAACCCTTGATCGAAAACTTTTGCACATGCACCCCAGTGCCTAAGGTTACATAAACTGAGATAGGCACAGTAGGCCTTGGCCCTCATGGGCTGTTGCGCTACTCAGTTCAGTTAAATTTTATTTAAACCCTGGCAATGGATGTGTTAAATCCTGGAAACTTTATTGTGAGTCGTTCGTCCTGAAGTTAGTGTGCAAACAAAAAGTCCATTCAAAGAAGTGCAAACACTAAGAAATTCGATTTGAAGAGGACTGTAGAGCAGTTTAGGGAAGAGCTGAGAAGTGATCTACAAGCGAATCCAGAGATAATATATATAAGTGTACCTTTTACAATCTTATAAACTTAGATTAGAATCACTCCCAAGATTATTGAAATAATCATAAATTGCTAAATCTGAATTAAAAGCATTATATTTATAACATTGTCTGCTTCTTCGTACGACCTCTATTACACTTACAACCTCTGAGCTTCGACAAAGTATTTCTTCGAAAAAGAAAGTTTAGATAAAAATGATGGATTATTTTATTACACTGATGCAACACGAGAGTTCTGACAGCTGATCTCGGAAATTTGAACCCCGATCAAGTAACGAAGTCGACACTAGAGCAGGCAGCCCATCCTAACTTTTGTGTCACATCAATGAAAAGACTTTGAACCATAACAGATTTAATAGCATTTCATCTTTGCTGCACAATATACATTTAAGGTATCCGACTACCCTAAAATTGTGAATTTTGCCAAAAATTGACAAATTTTTTATGATTCTATTTTATAGGTCACCTTATTAACTTTATAAAAATACCAAATTTATTATTTTATGTTCACTAGAACAATAACTACAAGTGTTTTAGTAAAAGCAGATGCCATTACTTTAAGCAAGATTTCTTACTTTAAAACGCGTTTAAAAATGCCCTAACGGGGACAGCGATTGCACTAAAAGTTCTGAAAATAATTAACTGAAATTTTTTGTGTATGTTACGTATAATAGTAGAAGTGTTTTAACCTTCAGATTTATCAATCACTGTTTTATTACAAAATTTACAGTCCCTTATGTGAATATAATCGCTGTTTTTTTTCAGCAATTTCATATAATAAATAAGATAAAGTGCTCTAGTTTTTGAAAAAATTAAAATATCTCTTGTCCTGAATGTCATTTCAAAAATGAATAACATAGCAACACATCAGAATTGAAAAATTGAAAATTTGCTCATAAACTTTTGGTACAGAAAGGGCCGCGTTTACGTTATTTTTTTGTAAATTTTTACCCATTTTAGTAATTATGGTTTATTTTTCTCTTCTTAATTTTAGCAAATTTTTCTTAAAATCTGCTAAACAAATTTTTAAAAAATCCCCAAATCTCCATATATTTTTTTTTAAAGTTGTCGCTATAGTAGCGGATAATTTAATGGAAGAGAAACTAGAATATACTACTCGATTAAACATAATACCCACCACAAATTGCAAGCATGTTCACTTGACTATTTCGACCACTTGTGCAAACAAGACAGACATCAAACTAATTTTTTTAAATATTTATAAACCCCGTGCACCACGCAATGTATAACACGGGGGGCATACAACACAGACAGAAGAAAGGATTACAACACAAACATCCATGCCTTCTCCGGATTCGAGCCCAGTCCCTACGGCACCGCAGTCAGCTTCACTGACCACTATACCGGATGGGCGGCCATCAAACCAATTGTACTTGCTTTTCTATTTGTAAAACTTATTGTTGGATAAAATTTCAATTATCATAATTGGGTCAATTATGTTCAAATGTTATGAAAAAAGAAATCTCTTCAAACGATTTTTAAATTAAAAAATAATCTTATTTTATACATATACTATTAAATAAAATGCATTTTGTCTGCCTTTGTGCGTTATTGTTGTTGACAAATTTGTACATTTTAAGAGAAAGTTTTTGAAGTTGACAACAATGAAGTGCGTGAACTGATTAACTGGAAACACATGATTGCTTTTATCATGTGACTATGACGTCACCTGAGTTTTTTAACTGATTGGATAAGAACACGTGGTTATCACTATCATGTGACTATGACGTCACATTAATTGAGCCCATTGCCATAATATCAATATTGTTTCACTCACATAATATCAAAATGTTCATAATACTTATCATGTACTGTGGATGAAATGGAAATAAATAATAAATTTACAATGCATTGAAAAACAACATTTAATTTAAGTGTTTATTACAGGATCTAAAAATAAATATTTGGAATAAATTTTTAATTTTTTAACCAAGTTTAATAATACCTTTATATTTGTTTCGTAAGAAGAACATTGTTATTTCTCGCTGCTTAATTCTGCCTGACCATAATATTTCTCTCTCAAAAAATGCATTAAAAGAATAGCAGTAATTAAAAAGAAGTAAATTTTCCGCATTATGGAGATCTAAATGATTTTATTCTACGGGAAATTGCATGTAGCATATTGAAAAATCATTGTCCTGAATTTTTTTTCAGGTGAATTTTCTGACAGAAACGAACTGTTCACTTAGTAAACTAAAAAAGTCTTATATAAGATCATTCATATCCATATATAAACAAAATAAAGTCAAAAAATTTCCGGAATTGACTATCAAATGGCGTTGTAAATTTTTTTGTGTGACCTTGTTCTCATTAGCAGAGATAGAGGAAAGCTAATCAATTATTTATTTAGTCATCGGCACTGAATACAGCAGGTGTTTTCATTTAGATAGATTTTTTTTTTTTTTTTTTTTTTTGCTGTCGGTTTTCGAAATGTTGTTTTATGTACCACGTGCAAACACTATAGTTTGTGTTTTGCTACGCAAATCGTCTTCTGAGAATCTTCCGATGTGAAATGAAGCGTATAAAAACGAGGTAATAAAAAAATCACTACAAGAAGGGTACAAGCGTTTTCGTCAAGGTTGCGCGAGTTTTGAAGACGATCCATGCAGTGGTCCGACGTCCATATCCACCTCTGACGAAAAAATTGAGCGCATCCATCAAGTGATGTGTCTCAAACGGCAAGACTGTAAATAGAGGACTTTCAGTACAATTTTTTTTTTTTTTTTTTCGTTTTTTAAGGTATCCGACTGGTTGCGACAACTTTTTTTTTTTTTAAAGGAGATATGGGGATTTTTTTGTAATTTTTGATTTGTTTAGTGCGTTTTAAGAAAAATGTGCTAAAATTAAGAAGAGAAAAAGAAACTATTATTACTAAAATGGAAAAAAATAGGTAAAAATTGACAAAAAATAGCATAGACGCGGCCCACACCAAAGGTTTATGAACAAATTTTCAATTTTTTCAATCTAATGTGTTGCTATATTATTCAATTTTGAAATGACCTTCAGGATAAGAGATATTTTCTTTTTTACTAAAACTAGAGCCCTTTATCTCGGTTACTATACAAAAATGCTTAAAAAGACAGTGATTATATTCACATAAGAGACTGTAAATTTTGTAATAAAAAAGTGATTGATAAATCTAAAGGTTAAAACAATTCTACTATTATACAGAACTTAGAAAAAATGTCAGTTAATTATGTTCAAAACTTTTTTAGCAATCGCTGACCCATTTGATTATTTTCAAAAAATCACATTTCGAGCAAAACGCATTTTAAAGTATGACATCTTGCTTAAAGTAATGGCATCTGCTTTTACTAAAACACTTGTAGTTTTTGTTCTAGTAAACCAAAAATGATAAACTTGATATTTTTATAAAGCTAATAAGATGGCCCATAAAATAAAGTCATAAAGAAATTTGTCAATTTTTGGCAAAATTCACAGTTTTAGAGTAGTCGGATACCTTAAGGGGCGCTATCAGAAAAAAACGTCCAGAAAAGTGGGCTGAAAAGATTTGGTTTATTCTTCATGAAAATGCCCTTACACTTCAGCATTTTTGATAACATTACAAATTACCTTGCAAAACACCATGTTACCCCACGCTTGAACATCTACCTTACTTGCTTGAACTAGTTCCTATTTTTTTATATTATTATTGTTTCCAAGCCCTAAAAATAAAAATTCACGGGGCAACGTTCCCGAAGTTCGAAGGAAATAATTAAGAAAAAGGAGTTCCAGAAATATTTTGAACAATTGTGAGAACGTTGGAAAAAACGAATGAGCTCAAAACGAAACTATTTTGTGGGACGTATGTAACTTAAATTTCTATAAGTACAATAATTTAATTTTATTTATAAATTCTGGGGGAGCTTTTTAACTCTTCCTTGTACATACACATACAGCAGCCCGCAAAGCTTGTTATGTCTTCTGCTAGCAGGAAGCCTTATGCTTACTATGTTTATAAATATGAAGCATTCACATCTTGAAATTTTACGTTGCTGCTCGTTGCCCAAATGAAGGAATTGTTCATTTTCTTCCACTTGAAACGGTTGATTTTATTCCAAAAATGTTTCATAAATAATGATACGTGTAAACTAATGGGATTATTTTTAACGCGACTTTTTATTAGTTTAACTTATGTGGCTATCCAATATTTGATGCAAACTGTATTTTACGAGATATATTAATCAGGCAAAATAAATTATTCATTCAATTTCTATTTTAAAAAAAATATTTTTATAACCAAAATTATAATTATTTTGCCTAAAATATTTTAATTACTGATGAAATTCGAAGGAAATAGTTCATTTTTCTTATAATTACTGTTTAAAATATTATTTAAAGTTTATAAGTTTTATGTAACACGGTGTTCTAATATTTATGTTTAGATATTAAACTTTTTGAGAAAATAACACGTGAATCTATAATATTTATGAATTCAATTATGTTCTTAACTTACTAATTAATTTGATTTATTAATATTAAAAGTATTATTCTTCATTTTTATAGTGAATAAAAAAAGCATATTATCACTTCATGATAATAAAAATTTGCTTTTTTTCGTATAAGACCATGATGCTTGAAAACCCTAGACTGTGAAAGGATTGTAATGAAAGATTTTATTTGAACGTATGCCATCATAAATTTCTTCATAAAATTCGTGTTTACTATACGAAGTTTTTACTTATTTAAAAGAAAGCAGTTTTGAATTCTTTTTCTCGCTTCCTTACTCGGTTTTCAATTTCTGATTTCAAATACTTTTTCTTGTCTAAGAAATAAAATTGAAATAAAAATTGCATAAAAGCGTGAGTGTTGAAAAGTTTTTTAATGAAATTTTAAATAAATATGTTTATTTCCCTTTACTTCTTACATTTATTTTCGATCAAACCAAAAATTGGAAAAACTTTTAATCTAGGAAAATTAAACTTCTTTCTTTTACATGATTTTTTCCCCTACAGGATTTATTGCTTTTTACCACTCATAGAAACTAATATATCTGCTTAATTTTCTCAAATAGAAAGACAAATAAGTAATTTTTTCTTTTATCACTGGGCACAAAATCAAAATAAAAGTGGGATGCAATAAAAAATATTTCTTATTTAATTGCTTTTAATAAATATTATTTTTTAAGAAAAATTTCAGAAATAAAAATTGAGCTTTAATCTTTTTCGTGATGTAGTTATACTTCATCATATGCTATTTCTATGCATATTGGGTAATGTGGTAGCCATTATTATTGCTATTACTAACATGATTTTTAGAAAGTCACAAAAATAAAGTTTCCAAAATTTTAACTGTAAATAACGTATTATTCATTTTATATACACTAAAATTAATTTTCCTACATATTTAATTGTTTATTTCTCTTAAAATTCCATCCAACTAGCCATTATTTTTTTTAAAAATTAGTAATTAAAACAGTTTTAAAAATGGAATAGGAATGTATAAAGCGCTGTTTTGAAAAAAATATAAATTACATATGTTTGTCATGCCTTTTAATTCTCATGTGCAATTTTTAAAAACCTTACCGTATACTAAAAAGAAATTTGTGTCATTTTCTATAAAGACACTCTCGAGTTATTAATTTTAAATTTTTTATAAAAAATAAATTTTATAAAATAGTTTTTGGGAAAAATTTGTTGTATTAAATTTCAATTACCATTATAATCATTTTAATTATGATATTTAAATGCATATTTATAAATTTTTATTGAAAGAAAGTGTTGTAAGAATCTGAAGCTGTTCTAGGCAACACTTTAGGCTATTCAACCATAGAATAAACAGAATAGAGTAAACTTTACATCTGTTAAAAGAGAGAAAAAACTCATTGTTTATCGATTTTCCAGCACTTCACAAATGCTTTCAAGAAATTTTCGCATCACTTGTTTTAATACGAAGGAGCACTATAGCTACAAACATAATCGATAAAACTAATATGGAAAAAAAATATGCTCTGTGGTTTTTCTGTTATTTTTACATTAAAATGTTAGGCTTTTTTACGAAAAAAAACAGCATTGAAGCATGAATGGATATTCTATGGCCATTGAATATAATTCTTTTACTTCAGAAAACTTTTGTTTTGAAATTTATTCTAAGTCAAACAAGCGGAAATTAGTATATGAGGTTCACTTTTATTTTTATATGACCATTTTTTGTTTGGTTTTATTATATTCTTCTTCAAGTTAGCCCACGCCATTCTTAGAAATATATACAAATAAAATAAAATGAAATGAAATGAATTCCTTAGTTTTTCGATATAAGCTTGCTCTCTAAGTAATCCAGAGAACCTACAGGCTAAAGAAGGAAGAAATTAATTGAGATGATGTAAAGATAATGCTATTTCTTATAAGTCTTATTGACGTTAATATATTTATATAACTAAATATATAACTAATTTTATATACAGTAATAATAATATATCATTAAAATAAAAATTCAACATATTAATTAATTTTTCAATCTTGTGCCCCAGAATACCCAATTTTACGGTATTTTTCTTGAATTCACTGTAATTAATTTAGCAATCGTATACTATAACAGGTTAGTAACACTAATTTTCCTGTTTCTCTTTTATTATTATAATACCGTTTTAATAAGTTCCTAACTTGCTCTTAGGTCAATAGTATCATTGTTTATACGCATTTTAAATTTAATTAAATGTGTACAACTACTAGTGTACTTATTTTTATAGCGTTGATATAAAAAAAAAATGTCTGAATTACTCTATTATTACTATACCTGAACCTTTAAATGTTTGTAATTATACGTAAGGGCTGTGTGGAAGACATGGAGCAGTAATAAGTCAAGAAGTAAGCGAGTAAAAAAAAAGGTTGAAAAGCTCTGATGTAAAAAAAGTTTTCAAAAAAAAAAAAAAAACCTACGCAGGCTACCTTTTGAGCATTTAAAAAAATTTAAAACACAATATTTAATGTGGTAAATGAAATAACTATACTTATTGGAATTTATATTAATTATAAACACAGAGCGAAGCGGTTCAGAACAAAATTGAAACTGTCCAAAATAATGCCCTTAGAATCATAACGGGTGGAGCATTTTCAACCTATCCAGGCTATGCAATTACAGCAAATATTGAACCCCTGACCTTCCGGAGGAAAATGGGAGCTCTTAAGTTAATCGAGAGATTGAAGAGGCATGGTGACTTTTGGAGAAACTACAACCCTGCAGAACGTAGGTTAAAATCCCAGCCACCTTCTTACATGTGACTAAAGAACTGTCTACTGATTTTGACATCCCTTCTTCTAACAGACAGTCCCTGCTCGAGACTGAGAATTTATTAGACATTTGAGCCCAGCCTGTTATAATTTGGATTTGGTGCTGCCAGTCAATATAAAGATCCTGTATCAATACTGAGTTGAGAATGGCTGCTTTGGCCACTATTGGCGAAAGATTCCCCGAGACACACTGGCTACGTGTGTATACGGATGGTTCTGCTGCTGGGGCTAATCATAATGCGGTGCGGGGGCTTACTCCAGGTACTCTTAGCAGGGAAGTTGGTGCAAATTGTACTAACTATGATGGTGAAGTGGCTGCGGTCCATATGGCACTGACTGAGGTTGGTAATAGAGAAGATCGAAACATTGCAATTTTTATAGACTCACAGGCTGCTATTTTAGCAGTCTCTTCAGTTCTACCTTCGAGAAGTGGGCTTGTTCTATTGCCAACGCATGATAAGTTCTCTAGTAAATAATGGTCACAATGTAACCCTTCAGTGGGTACCAAGTCATTGTGGAGTGAAGGGTAAGGAACTTGTAGATGCCTTGGCTGTAGCTGGCTCTGCTCTATCTCAGCCTGACTCTCTTCTTGACTACCATAGCGTTAAGAGGATCATTGCTTCTAGATTCAAGACCCATCTTCGAGAGATTGTCAAGAACTCTGCGAATGGAAAGAGTTGGGGTTCCTTAATGGAGAGTCCCATTCCTTGCTGTCAGACCTGTGGGTGTCGCAAACTTCAGAATCCAGACTGGACATGACTACCTCAGAAAGCATCTTTTCAGATTTGGTTTTGCTGATTCTCCGACGTACCCACTTTGCTCTAATGGAGATATGTGTGGAGACCACCTGGACTCTTGTCCTGGACTTACCGACATAGTAGCTGTTAATGCTGCTAACAAATTCTCTTTTTACGTGTGTGTTTCAGAACTGCATTGGGCTGCCCGACATAGACTAATGGCGGTCATGCCTAGGTCGGGCGTAGGTTAAAAAAATAAACACAGAGCAAAAAACATTTATATTATTAATTATTTTGCAAAAAAAATTGGTTTTGGATGGTTTAACAAATGCGTGTTATTCCTTTGAATTATTAACCCTGACCAAACAGCTAACAAATATCTCAAGTAATATCATTCAATAAAGTTCAAAGTAATTTCATTTAGGTTTTTAAATCAAAATCATCTGTGTGAGTAAATTTTTTCAGAAATCAGTAATTATTTTCAATACTTGAGAATTACCAATTCTGTATACCTATATGCAATTCAAATGCTTTTAAACTAACATGTGTTTCACTTTTACACATAGTCAATGAAACAGGTAATGAACTTAAATTTTTTGCATTTTGTCATGCCAGGATTTTTATGTATTCTCAAATAATGTGAAAGGTATAATTTGCTGTGATTTTTTAAATATGTATAATTTTTCTTACATTTAAAACAGCATATAATGGTTTAAATGCAACATGTAAATAACATATTACAAACTAGTTTCTCTTTTTCAATTACAAGTTAAATAGGTAATTCGCCAACCTCTCACAAACTGGGATAATTTGACTCGCATCAAATGATTATGTATTCAGTTACCAATCAATGAATTTAAGCAAAAAGCCTAAAATGTAAGTTATTAATGCTTTTCCAGTACAAATTTAAATGCATTGATTCAAAACTTCTAATAGTAGTTTTTGTATTCATATGCAAGAAACTAGAAATCGATTATTATATCGATGAGTTTTATTGATGATGATGATATCATATCCATGCCGGGACATAATCAAACAGTACCATGGGCCCAGGTGACTGTTCCGGCAATCTGTGCAATATCGTCCGCATATAGGTTTTTTGACGAGAAAAGTACCCCTATTTCTTGTAGAGCAGCAAGAAAGCCGGAGAGTCAAAAACATGAGCAGATGTTAGCTCTGTATCTAAACAGTCATTACAAATCCTATAAGTTCTACTACCATCCCTATCAAACTTCATTCCTCTGGGATGACCTGTTCTTAGCCTAGCAATAGTCTTTGTTATAAGGCGGTCTCCACTTATATTACAGATTTGATGCTTTATGGGAATTGACTTCTCTCTCAATTTGAAATGTGTAACAACATTTGCGTCTAATAAAGCAACGTTGAAAAAGTTGTCATTATTAAGATTTCTAGCTTCTTTCGCCAGTTTATCCGCATTTTCATTGCCTGTAATGTCAACATATGCAAGTAACCATTGAATGAAGCAGACTTTATCTAACTCCTGTAATCTAAACAGGTGAAAGCAAATTTCTTCAGTAATCCATGAACCTCCATTTAGAATTGCCTAGAATTCTATTAAAATGAATAATGCACAATAATTGGTATCCATTCCCCTTCGGGAAAATAATCCTCAGAGAAAGAAAATATACAACTTGAAACATAATACACAAATTTCTAAACATAATCCATAGATTAGGGGAGAACCTTTTAAGCTAAGCTGCTTATTATTAATAAAAAAATATATATAGAACAAAGCCTTTATCCCAAACGAAAGCTACTTGGGGTTTATAAGTTCTCTAAGAGCCTTTTTATATCTTTATCTGTGGCATGCAATTACCTATAATAGAACTAGGAACAGCATCATCCAGCAAGATGAAAGATTACAGCTAGTCAACTCGAATATTGGTAGGGATCACCGATGATTATTCCCCAAACGATAACACGAAGAAAAAAGAAGATTAATATGGATGGAAATGTTTACTCAGCGGATTTCTGGCAGACCACAGAGTCCTCCCCTTTCATATGAGAGTAAAAGTGCAAATAGGAAACCGCTTACGCACAGAGAAAACGACACTCATAAATGCCACTCAACCCGTAGGGAGATGTAACGAACTCGTGTTTACTATGAAAAGAAAGAAAGATAGATTCGGTTACCAAAGTTCTATTTTTTCCTCTCTTTATTCTAGTTTGATATTAAAAGGAGAAAAAAGTTATATCCATTACCGCAGAACAAACAATTCCCCGACTCTAAAAATCGTTTGGTAGACATGGAAGCTAAAAGTTCTGCGAGAGATTTTTTTCTTTATTCTATGTAATCGTTTTCAGTATTTGTTGAGATAAGAAAACCTTCGTGGAAATTTATTTTGTTCCTAGTCCTTTTGTTTTCCTTCGGAACTATCTGACATCAATGATGCAAGAACTAGATTTTATATTTGTTCGATTTCATAAAAATAATTTTCTGTATCATGATGCTCGTAAAAAAATTAAAAAACTTTTTCTGTCGATTTCATCTTATTGTGCAGAGAAGTGGAAATATTTTATCAAGCTGAATAAATAAATTGCGTCAGACTGACCACCTGATCGGAACATCTGCTCATGCACTTCTGTGCTCAAGGTCAAGAAAACAGAGATGGGCACAGTAGACCTTGGCTCTTATGGGTTGATGAGCCACTGCGTTTAGTTTAGCATAAATAAATGGAATTTTATTAGGAAGAAATAAATTTCCTTTATTTCAGTTTTGTTTCACATAAATTATTGTTTTTTGTTTCATTAAAATATCACAATTACAGTATAACGTCGTTTATCCGAATCGATTGGGACCGGACACCGTTCGGATACTCGATTGTTCGAATAACCGAAAACCGAATGCGATCCATGCAGTATATGATACTGGACACTATACGAATATTGAAAATCATCACATGCAGGAAACGTGCTTGAAGAAAAAGCAAAATAGGTGCAAAATGTCGCAATTTTACCTTCATTGTGGAAAATAATCACTTATTTTTCGTTGTATCATTTGCTGCAAGGCCTCTGATTATCTTGAGCTGCAGTATTTGAGTAGAACAGCACTCTGGTTGTTGTTCGTACCACTGCATAGCCGTCTCTAAAGCAAAAAACGCGTCAGCATTTGATGGACCCTTGCTACTTAAGTTGTTGTTGTCCTCGTCTTCATCCGTTTCATTGTCGACAGGGTCAGATTCTTCTTGCACGGAAGTCACAATCTCGTCATCATTTAGCATATTTACCAATTCACCACAACTGAAATTCCTCAAATTACCTTCACCCATTCACTTTTGGCCTCGCGCGAAACAACTGTTGAGCATTGAACTGTTCGAAAACGTATCCGAATTTGAAGCTCCGGATAATAAACGTTCGGATAAGCGACGTTCTACTGTAATAACATTTATGACTTTTACTACGTAAAATCAAAAATCTCTATCTCAACAAAAACATAAGCTTTCTACGATAAAAAAAGCTTTTTTTCCTAGGTGTAAAACTTTGCTAATTGAAATATAACTTTTGACACACACATTTCTGTGGTCATTAGACATACATCTGGCAATACTAGATATTTCCTGTTTTTTGCAGGTAGCCGGTATGGTCGAATGGCCTCCGTTGGCATTATCTGCAATAAAGATCCTAGTCTGCTGCTCTTGAGCAGGTGAAATGCTGAAAATTTTAATTTTGCTTCATTAGACTTAAGCATAGTGGATGCGATAGATTTTTCTAGTGAGACAGCGATTTCAATTTATCTCGCCAGGAACAAAGCACTAATTATGAAAAAGTAAGGATGTATAATTAAGTAATATTATTTCCAGCGTTTGAGTTTAAACTATTATATCTTTCTTGAGGCTTGTATAAGCCTTTCTAATTTTGTTTTAATTATTATCTGAAACATATGTGAATTAAATATTTATGCTGAATGTATAAATATTACATATATTGTGTTATAAATACACAGATAAAACCTTATGTAGTTGATTTTTCACCGCTTTACACACAGTATTTTAAATTAAATAACGAGTGCTCTTTAGATCATTTTACATGGTTTTTGGATAACGTGTAATACATCTTTTTCTTAAGAAACATACAAATATTTTCTTTTTTGTGCACCGTTTTTAACACAGATTTTCTTGCAACGAATCTACCGAAGCAAAAGAAAGATTTGTGTGCTTTATTCTGTTATGATGTTATGTTTCCACTCTAAATTTAATGCTAATTTAGTATAAACATTAACCAAATGGCACCAAATTGTCTTTGCAGACGAATTACACTTCTGCCTATATCATCACAATGATTAGATAAGAGTCTGGAGACACGCTAGAGAGAGATTGTTTAACTGCTGCCATATGATTATCCAAAATAATGCTTCGCTAAGTATTATGATTGGAGATGGCATTGGAATTATTTCAACAAAACCCTAGTACACAGCCGAAACAATGTTTAGGCAGTGCTATATCTTCAGCATTGTCTGATTCCTTTTTTCAATTGGATAGATAATTGGTTTAGCTAGTCCTGAGCGGGTCCTTGCATCAAAGTTCTTTAGGGCCCTTTTCAGAGGCCTCTTAACGTTTTGCGATTTTTTGTTTACACGTTTTGGGGCCCCCAAAGCTTGAGGCCCCGTATCATTGATACTGTGGTTGCTACGACCCTAATTCGAAACTATACAAAGCATGGAATATTGAAGAATTCTTCGCCCTCCAGATATCCTTGATGTCTTAGAATGATTTTTCTCCCAATCTATCGCTTATCGAATACATCTGGTCGATGATTGGAGCGCAGCATATACCACCCGCTTCTACTCCAGATCAACTTTAGTAATGTGTGGTGGCAACTGGGTTGTAATGGCCAAACAAGACTCCCTAAACCTCCGTCACTGAAACGCCGTGGTATACAACAACGGTTATTGCCAGCCTTGGTGGATACACTCTAAACACCGATTTCATCGTCTTCCTTACCTCCTACAAGGCTGTATTTTCAATCCTTACAACTTTGCACTGTGTGTTACTTATTTATTAAATTTGTTTTTGATATCTTTTATACATACTGTGCTTTTTCGATGACCAACAGTGTATTTTGTTTCGTATAGATCCATAAAAAATTTTTTAAAGGGATATTTGTTGTGTTGTTGCTTCATATCCCACTTGACTGACAGAAACATATAGTAGATCAAATGCATGAAACCGTGCGTTTTTAAACAATGAAGAACTATAGCAGGACTTGAGAGCAGCTGGCTCTTATGGCAACCAATGCAAGCCAAAATGTGTGCAGAGCGACTTGGGTCACATTGCAATTCGGACAAGGATATTTAAATAATCTAACCATTTTATTTTTTAAAACTACCTTTTATCTGAAAAATATTTTAGTTTATTTTGAAACAATGTGGTAAAGCACAAGACACACAAATACTTGTTTTCCATTATCCATTATGCATTATTCCATTATGTTTACTTGTTACACATTCTCTAATATTGAATTCTGAAGAATTTCCGCTTCATATTAATCAATAAGAATAATGTATTAAATTCAATATATTCTCTGCCTTCGGCAGTCTAAACAAAATATACCCGCATAGTTAGAAAGAAAGAAATAAGAGCAGACATGGAAAAAGGAATTCGAATAACCATGTTTGTTCCCGAAATAGGTATGATGGTGTATATTGTGTTCCTATGGTGCATATAAGTTGTTATATTTTCTATTCTGTCATGTGATCTATACCTCCACCGAAAAAACAAATTCCGAATTCACACTTGAAAAGAGAAATTTTCGTTCGAGTGTAACAAAGGAAACTTATAAAAATATTAAGATTTCTTTAAAAAATATATTTGTTATCAAATTACAAGGCTCAGTTTTTGATTTTTACCTTGTTTTTCCCGATTTCGTTCCTCAATAAATGATAATATTGCCTCATTCTTAATATTTAATGAAAAATTTATTATACCCTTAAGGAATTTATTTTAATAAATTATTACCAAATATATTTTATGTTTTACCACTTTTAGTTTTTTTAGTTTGTATTTGTGGTATAATGCTGTTATTTATTTATTTAAGAAAACAACTAGTTTCATTTGGCTTTTCAAAATATATAGGACGTGGGATGAATTAATTATTAGAATAACCTAAAATATTAATCAGTTGTTAATTAATTTTTAACTAAACAATTTCTTAAATTAAATTTATTTTGCATAATTTTTTTTAACAAAAACTAGTAGAAACTAACTTGAATGAGTAATATAAAAACATGGTTTTTTTTTTTCAATTACGCTCGTAGGTAATTTATATTTGACGAAAGAGAGTAAAATACTAATATTTGCATGTTTTTGACATGTCAGCAATTCTTAAAAATTTACATTTAATGTCAGTTTCTTAAACTTTTTCATTTAATTTTAACACATGAATTCCTAAAAGGTCATACTTCAAATAAACATCAGTTTGTAATAATCTATATATATAAAGAAAATGGATGTTTGTATATATGACCTCGCTGCCCTCCAACACCGTTCAACCGATCACTATGAAAATTGGCATATACATGTATTTTTTTATGGAGGAGGTTTTTATGCTATCCTCTTTGTTGCAGCACCCCACCAGGTGGCGCTACAGCATATCAACTTCTGCACCGTTCAATCAATCGCTAAGTTGCCATCATGGTTGCCAAAAATGATGACAACTTGGCTCTATTGTCAACATTTCGCTATACTTCCATTGAATCACCATAATAATGTAGGGTACAGCATTGCTTACGAATATTACAGTTTTAACATAAAATAAATGCAACAGAAAGTAATATTAACGTATTACACATCCAGATATAAATTATTTACTCTATTTTAAGCGTTCCTTACACAAAATTTGTAATAATGTGTTACTTTTGCTGAACAGAAGGAAGGTGTTTTTAAAACTCGACCCACAAGAGAGTTATGGGGCGTTATAAATAAGAAAGAAATCCTTTTTATCAGCTATTAGATCTACAGACTTAAAATTTAATAACTGTATTTTTTGTTTTGTTTTGCTGAGATATGTAAAAAGCTTTCTGTTTTGTTTTGTTTAATTTGTAATTCATGTAAAATTAACTCATTAAAAACTTTTTTATCCATTAATCTGTATTGTTTAATTTTTCATTTCACCCGTGCGAAGAACGGGTATACCAGATAGTATTCATTTAAAAGAAAAAATAGCGTTGTTTGCTAGTGTGTGCGAATTTTTTTATTAAAATTATTATAACGAGTCCTAGTTGTTGTTTTTTTATTTTACTATGAACATTTTTGTTTAAACCTGTTATAGCTAACTATTTTAACACCGTAAGATCAGTAAATAAAGCCGATTACAATAACTAAATTATCTTTTTTGATATTTAAGTAAAAAAATCGATGTTAAATGCTAAATTCATTGATTATCGGGGAAAAAATAAAACAATTTACATATTTACAACGAGTTATTTTTTATCTGATAGGTGCATTTATCCCATTTTTTCTATTTTGTTAAAGATAGTTTTTAAATCTCTTTGATATTCTATTTTATACGAATTCTCTTTGATGTTAAGAATATTTTAATCACAAATATTGGCTAACTACTCTTTTCGAATATTCACTTTGCGAGAATGAAGGTAAATTCTAAATTTTAAAAGACTAGTTTAAATTATTTTAACTTATTTTTTTCACATACGTTATGTTATTTATCTTTTTTATTATTGATATATACCCATTTAAAAAATAAAATAAAATTATTTGTTACTGACATTAGTATTCAGAAACTTTAAACGCTTGTTTAAAATATGCAAATAACATAACATTTATTGATTTAACATTGTTGATGTCAGTGATCCAAAATCCGCCTTTTATTTAACTTTGATAGAAATTTGCTGACAAAGTAGGACAAATCTTTCGTTTTGTCCCATTTTTCTATTAAAACATTTTGCAATAAAGATTTTGAAGGAATATTCGTTCTTGTAAGTTATTTCCTTATAAATTCAACAAGATTTATGTTTAAAAAATATAGAAAGATTTCCATGTTTTTTCAGTCAGTTACAAAATTGCTTTAAACGAGCATTCAGAGTAGTATCTAAATATTTTTCTTTCTTGTAATGACACAATTTTAAAAATTCAGTAAGTAGAAACTATTTTGAAGTAAGTAGAAGCTACATTTATATTTTGCTCTGCATCAGAGTTTCTGATAAAAACTGATCAAAGATTTGAAAACATCCTTAAATTATTATTCCACGTTGTTTATTAAAAGATTTTAGATTCCCTTTTCAATTCTTTACAAGGCTTTCTCCCAATAGTAATTTGCCTATCATATTCAAGTATATTGAATTCTGATTTTCAACATTTTTCAAATCATTATAATTGTACAAATCTTTGTTGAATATAATTTTAATGGATGTTTAAGGTTTTTTCTTCGTTTTCTTGAAAGCATCATCATAACTGGTTTCCAAATTATTCGGATTCAAGCTCTCAGGAATAAGTTTTCATACAAATCTTTCTCCTTGTTTAACTGCAAATTGGTATGGTAATAAATCAAGACTTTGTTGAATTGTTCATTGTCGTTTACTATTGAATACAATTTCTATATTTATTCATGGAAGTGGGAAAATGTTTCTTAATTTCTCAATTTAATATTGTTTCCACTGTTTCACTGCAGATTTTCACTCTTTATAATATCAAAACATAATCACAATCGTTACATTAATAATTTCCTAAGGTATCCGACTCCCCTAAAATTCTGAATTTTGCCAAAAATGGACAATTTTTCTTATGATTTTATTTTATAGACCATCTTATTAGCTTTACAAAAATACCAAATTTATTATTTTTCGTTCACTAGAACAATAACTACAAGTGTTTTGATAAAAGCAGATGCCATAATTTTAAACAAGACGTCATACTTTAAAACGTGTTTTACTCGAAATGTGCTTTTTTGAAAATGCTCAAACAGGGACAGCGATTGCTAAAAAACGTTTTGAAAATAAATAACTGAAATTTGTGTGTATGTTCTGCATAATAGTAGAAGTGTTTGGGCCTTCAGATTTATCAATCACTGCTTTATTACAAAATTTACAGTCCCTTATGTTAATATATTAACTGTTATTTTTAGAAATTTCATATAATAGCTAAGATAAAGTGCTTTAGTTTTTGTAAAAATTAAAATATCTCTCATCCTGAAGATCTGTTCAAAAATGAATAACGTAGCAACACATTAGAATTGAAATTTTTTTAATTTGTTCATAAATTTTGGTACAAAATGGGCCACGTTTATGTAATTTTTTGTAAATTTTTAGAAGTTTTTTCAAATTTTAGTTATAATAATTTCTTTTTATCCTCTTATTTTAACATATTTTCTTAAAATATACTGAACAAATCTAAAAACCACAAGAAAATCCCCATATCTCCATTTCCAACAGAAAAAGTTTTCGCAAGTATGTAGTCGGTTACCTAAATCTCATAACACTTTTGATGTACCATAGAATTAAATAATTCACAACAAAATTTGTTGTTCGTGTTATATTTATTGTTAACTATCCATAAGCATATACATTTTAAATTCGAGAATTTTTCAAAAATATTTTATTAAAAATTGGAAGTTTAAAGCAGAAAGGTTAATAAAGCAATTTTTCTCTCAAAACTATTTTTAGAAATTTAAACTTTTATTGGTGAAAATATCAAGCGAAATATTAAGTATCCAAATTATTTAGTGATATTTAAATAACAATATAATAGTAACAAACATTTAACCAAACACTAACGGCTAAAATCAAATCTTGGCTTTCCATTAGGATATACTGTTAGCAATAGGGGTAAAAAGGTCTGACTTCTGAAAATATATTTACTATACTTTTTATTATTGAAATGTTTAAAAATTTAACTTTTATGTATGGTAAAAACATTAAACCGTTTTTTTTTTTATATTCAATATAAATTTTTGGCAAATAAATTTTTAAAAAACAAATTAAATTTCTAACAACAGTTATGAGCCAAAATGCACGATAATTTCAAAACACCTTTTTTAATAAATAAGGACATTTAAAACGCTCTTGTTTGAAATTAAAAAGAACAAAAATGTAGTTAACGAAAATATAATACTATTGAAAAAGAAGTAGGATGATAAAAACTAGGTAAATAAAATTTGTTAACATCTTTTTACCCGTTATTTTTTATTAAAATGTAAATCCAAAGAACATAAAATGTTCATTATTTCTCTTTCTAGGTGATAATTCCAATGTTTTCAGTCAGCATAAAAGGAGTTAATTACACGCTTTGCGTGAGAAGATGCCATCAAAAGAAATCAAAAGAAAAAGAACATAGAGGGGTGGAAGACAAAAAAAAAGCAAAAAGTCAGGAAAGAATCCTGATTGATACCGCTATGCCCGACTTGCAGTAAGACACGACTTGGCCTGTAACGGATATCACGAATCAATTTAAGGTGACAGATTGCCAGAAGAGGAACGCCTTCTCAACTCCACTCGAAGATTAAGAATCCCAAATTTCCCACCAAAAGCCGAGATTGCTCAACAAAATTTATTGCTTCGTTAATAATGGGTTCATTAAGTAAATTAATGAATTTTGAGTGAATTTTTTATGACATTTTGCGTAACATTTCTTCGGTAAGATGTTTAAAGTAATACGCTTAGAAATAAAGGTTTGGAAAATATTGATTTGCAAATGGATTAACACCTCATATTTTCAAATGGTTTTGTTCTTCAAATAATATTAAGTATTGATACATAATAATTTAACGAAGAATTTATAATAATTTTAAATCTTAAGTTACATTTCGTTTAAAAACAATTACCGGAATTAAGCATGTAAAGAATAAAATAAAGAAAATATAGAATGTGTTTCATTTTGCCTAATGATTTGTTGGCAATGGTTAGGCATTTTATAAATAAATAGAATGTGTTTCATTTTAATGAATACAGTTTTTAAAAAATTCTAAAAGCAACGTAACGATCAGACTGATTGTTGTAAAAAAATTCCTCTTATAGCGAAATATATTTAAATAAAACTTTACTGCACATGTATAACCAATATAATTTTCATAAATAATTGAAAATTAAGTTACTCACACAAATTTTAATCATAACTCGGTTATTTTACTACAACGCAGCTCCGGTAAACAATAATGGAATTAAAACAAAAGAAATTTATCTTGAATTTGAAGAGATATTTTCAATCAGCTTACCCATTCATAAAACATACAAATAAAAAAAGCTTAATTATCTAGATATTTAGGCACGAAGAAATTTCTGATAAATCTTCAGTATTAAACAATTATGCACCAATTTGCCGTTACATATCCGCTTCTGTGGGTTTCATGATTTTGCATAACTATATACTGTTTTTAAGTAATTGATATCAAAGTTTTGGTATTAGACCATCGATTAATGTATTGATTTAAATGGAGAATTTAATTTAAATGAATTAAATTTTAATGCCTTTGATTTCAAAAAACAGGAATAGAATTTATAAAGCGGAAGTATATTTGTTCTTTGTCTTTCCCCTAAACCTCCCTACGAGTCAATTTCCTCAAAACTACTCTTAGCGGATCTCTAATCAACAAAAGAAGCATGCTTATCACAAGTTTCAAGTCTGTATGCCAAATAGTTCAAATTTTTTTTTTGCCTGTAATGTCCTCATACCCTCAACTTTGTGAGTTCATTTCCCCCAAAACACACTCTTAGTAGATCAATAACAAAAGAAACATGCCTACCAAATTTCAAATGTGTAGGTCAAATAATTCTGGAGATCTCGTAATGAGAGAGTGAGTGAAGGAATCGATATAAGAATAGAAAGAAGATAGTTATTGAAAAGATATCAGATTCGAAATATCGAAGAGATAACTTAATATAACATTTTAAATTTATGCAACGCAAATTGAAAAAGCTATAAAAAATAATTTAAACATAAGCAAAATTTGGGGCATTATGAGCCTTTCTCAATAAATTTGCATCATATTTTATATACTTACATTTAATACGCATCAAAATAAACAAGTAATTGAAAGACATCCAATTGAAATTTCTTTTTATGACTCTCATTTTATTCATTGAAGATTTCGATATTCTTATTTTCTTTTAACATGAATTGCGAAAATAAAACAATAAAACACACACACATTGTTGTACCACATTCGCTGCAACTAAAAGCTTTTTTTAAAAATACGTGGATTTTATTTGTAAAAAATAATTTTTCAGCAACCATTTATTGATCATTTAATTCAAAAAACAAACAAACAAAACCAATCCATTAAGAATGTAGTTCCGTTCGAGGTTTTTTCATTAAAATAAAAATTATCATTTGCTAAAGTACAATTATTTTATTTCCAGCGATGCAGAAAAGGCTATAAGCTTTTCCGTTGTTAAAAACTTTAGAGTAATTAACAGAGGCCTTTTAATGTTTTGAAAAAAAGTACATTAATAGTAGAGAGAGCATTTATAAAATGCGAGGGGGAAAAATTGAATCGTGTTTCTATAAATAGCCCTTTTACTTAATTTAGAAGTACTTTATTTTTTTTTTTTCGGTTGAAGAAATAATTTGAAAACTCCAAAAATTCCTAAGAGTTTCAAATACATATTTTGCTAATGAACAGTTTAAAATAAAGACAAGCCTTTTCACTGTAATATGTCAGTCCAATTTAATATGCAAAATTGAATATAGTTTTCTTTATTATTACAACGAAAATTGTTGCATTAAAATACATCCAGATTGATTAAACCTCCTTTTCTTTCGAAATTTTTCTTAAAATATGGTTCGAAATTATATTTCAAGTTCTTTCTTAGTACTCATTCAACGTTTTTGATCGTTTTTCTAACAAGATTTCATTTGAATATGTTGGTAGTTTTATTCTTTAATTCATACAATTTTTCTAATAGTTTTATTTTTTATTTTATATTATATGAGTTGCTTTTAAAAACATAAACTTTTCGTTCTTAATAAAAATATCTAAATAATTAGAAGTAATCCTGTTTGATAGATATATTTTCCATCTACCATTTTGCACGTGTGAGCGTAACGTTAAAAATATCTTATGGAATTTCTACTTTTTTCCCTCATGCCTATTGTATTTGTTTGAATACTTTTAAGTTAATTCAAAAGTACAAAGAATAATGAAAATTTCTGAGGAATCAAATCTTTTCCCTTACTTTAGTAGTTATTTTTAAATATTTTTTAAATCTGAAAAGGACAATTGAATCATTAAAATATTCTGAAAATTATTCTCAAAAATCGGCGAAAGAATGCACAAAACTTCCATTGTTTTATTGCATTCTTATAAACACAATAGTCTTTATTTGAAAAGTAGAAATTCCGTAAGATTCACATTACATTCACGAAATCTAAATAGATGGCAGACAGAAGCTTTAATCTATAATTTCCCAATTTATTTTATCTTTTAATCACTAGGTTTGATTTAGTATAATTAGTTCCCAGTACGTAAGTTTGTAACGATCTTGACTACGCTCCTAAAGGTATGAGAGGATTGGAAGGAAGACTAGCCCTATTTCAAGAAACAATCTAATTTATTCACAATATTAACCACAACTCAAATGCTATCAATCAATACTAAGAGATGCACCCAATTAATAATTATGCAGACAATTAACAAAGTACGCGAGAAAAAAGAAGACTAAAAAAAACAAAATACACTTACTCAAGGCAATAGCTCTGACTTCTTGGCTATTTAATCTAGATTCAATCTCCAGTGAAAATTCGTCACCTTAAATAATTCAATTATCAAATATTAAATATCCGCGATTCACACTTAATTTGATTAATCTCTGCTACACTAGCAGTCTATCCTTTCTCTCATTTTTCTAACATAAAAGCCAAGACTATCTATTATAGTAGACTTAATTTACATAATCACGTCTCTTCTTCTTCGAAGATGAGTTTTATAGTAAAATAATTTTTAAAGACCAGAAAAATTCCCCCAAGAGGATTATTAGTATAAGGAGCGCAGACAAAACCGTCACAAGTTTCAATGGAAAAAAGAAGAAAAATGCCTGAAAGGATAGTAAAATTCAATGTGTGTGTGTGTTTTGATTTAATTTCGAGTTATTTACACATTCTTAGGCCTAGTAAATTTAACTTGTTTGATTGGTTGTTTTTAAGAAAATCCTACTTCGATGCAACAGAGGACTACAAGGGATGGACCCGTATTTTTTAGTCCTGGTTAAAAAACAAGGACAACACCTGAATTTCCATCTCAATCTTCAAGTTTTCACACCAGTTCGACAATTTTATAGTACTTTACTCCTCTACATGATGGATCTTTGAGAACGTTAGAGCTCAGATCAACGGCTTTACAGAAATAATTCCGGCCATATTTTAGGGATCATGTCCAACTCTGTCACAATGCAAAATTTGTTTTAAATAAAAGAGGCTGTGTTACATTTAAATTCAATTAAACCTCAACGAAAAGATGCAAGAGAGTGAAGTATTTAGTCAAGAGTAATATCAGCATTTGACTGAAAATCAAAAGAGCATGGTTCATCGTCAACAGGGAAGTCTAAAGGCATGGGCCAACTGAGCCTCGGCCTTGCTTTCAGTTGGGGCCTCGTTTCGTTGTTGACTCTGTTTTAATAAGATTATGATCCGAATAATTTTAATGTAGTCAAATGTTATTCCCGTACATATTCTCCGTAAAACAGGGAATTTCAAACTGTGTGTCAACTGGCAAAAGTGGTAAGACTGTATTATTATGTGATGACCGCTGTCATGTCTAGACCTGACCTAATAATACAAACAATCATTCAACTCATTTAGTCAAAATGCTCCATAGGCAGAGTCAGTTTTTCTTAGCTTTTTGAGAATGTGAGTCGTACACATTTATTTAGTTGTATTCGGTATTATTGAAATTTTTAGGGTACTCTCTGTGTACTCTTAAAAATGCAAAACTTTCAATTCTGGGGGAGATAAGAATGTAGTTATTTCCCGTTAGACGGATAAAATAAAAATTAATTATCACGTGAAGATTCGGAGAGCTCAAGACTATCCTTCAAGCGAGAATTTAAGTGAATTCTACTGCATATATTTTATTCAAGTCGTGAAAAACGCGTACAATTGTCTTAAAACTGGCTTGAAATTTGCCTTTTTTATTTCAAAAACAAGAAATCATTGTTTTAGAATATGATTTCAAAATCGGAAACAAGAAAAGAATATTTTGTTCATTTTATTTTGAACAAAAGACCTTTTAAGAAAATTTGGAATAATCGATTAAAATAATCGGATTTACAGAATTTACGCCCTTTTTACTGATCTCTGCTCATTTGAAATGAAATATTTGATTCAGAAGCCTATCTAATAAAAAGTATTCAAACTCTGGTGTGTGATCTGTACTTTCAGTTAAATTTTTCAAAATTTTATTTCACCCTGAATTTTTTTTAAATGTTCAGACTGGAAAATGTTTAACTAATTTTCTTTTACAGATATGTTATATGTACGTATATTTCCAAATGAATAAATACAAAAAATAGTGCCATAAATTCTTAGTTGGTATTAATAAAATATTAAAATGCAATGAAATAAAATATGTATATTTTTAAAAAGCACCAAGCACTGTTAAATGTTCTAACACTACAAAGAAAAAATGTACATTTAAAAAATATATCAGATCTTTATTGTGCCATTTTGGACTGAACTACATCATCGTTAGATAAAGAAACACACCCCATAAATTATTTTTCATACCAGTTAGCATTTCTACCATCTCAATTCAATTTCATTACGTGATCTTCGTACCTGATAAAGCCATCCCTATAAAAGCATTTAAACTCGTCCTCGGCATGCTACACAACTATAAATCAAATCAATTTTACTTTTACAATTACGTTCATTTTCTACTTACGTAAATACCTTCATTTTCTACATCATATGGACTACACACACTTATTACTCGTATGTGTCACGACGTCCATTAATGGACATTATCGCTGTCGAGATTTCATGTATGGCAACCACACCTAATTCTTCCCAGACACAACTAATTGCTATTCCAGTGACATCTTTTCGATTCGAACGTGTTCCTCCGTGCATTTAGATGCGTGTTCCTGCAGGACATCCACAGTCGAGAGATTTTCTGTTCCTTCCATTAATTGCAGCGACTGGAAGAATGGATTTTTGTTGGCGAGGTGTGAGATGTTTATTGAAAGATGGGATAAAGATCTTTTATTGTCGTTCTGTGGGATGGACTGAGTGGGTTTGGCTTGACGTTGGCTAATTGGCAAAGTAGGCATTTTGATTATGATGACATAAGCATAGTTCTGAAAAGTTATGTCACTGTCAACAGTTTATCTTTGCGTGGGGGATTCTATAGTTAACGGGAGCATCTGCTCAGATTCGAGGCAGTAGATTTATTCCACAATCTAGTCTCGACCACCTTCTACCTCCTGACACTTTTTTGAACATTTTTTTTCCTCTCCAGATTCCTGAAAATAGAATTTGCTTGAAAAAAATTAAATAATTTAGCTTTAATGTAATAAATATCAGACAGTATGTGAAAAATACAGTATAATCAGACAGTATGTGAAAAATATGAACATTTTTTAAATTAGAGGAAAATATTTGTCTTGAAGAAGATGGAATGCCAGCTTAAGAAAATGTTTACGTTAAATTATAAAGGACAATCACATTTTTATTTTATAATTTCTAAATTATATCGAAATTTCAAAACGATTGAATCATGAAAATCTATATAATTTGAGATTGTAACTTCAATATAATACAATAAACTGGGACACTTATAGCATGAATAGAGAAAGAAGAATGAAACATCAATTGTCGATCTTGTCTACTACCAGCAGTTTAAGATTAAAAGGCGAATTGGTGGTGATTAGAAAATCTCGAGCTGAGCTAACTGAAAATGATAAGCAAAACAAAACAAAAACTATGATGCATATTTTAATAATTTATCATAAAAAATTGCCAAGTATAGAGTTTTAATGGTTCATATTACTCTTTCATTGTCATATTAAACTAAAATTCTCTAACTTACAAAATCACTTAAAAATATTTGCAATGATTCAGTCGAGCAGTAATTTTCGGAATACTGTTTCTGCCCATTTTAACAAGGAACTGCTAGATAACTGAAATTGTACAGCATTATACGATTTCATGATGGCTAGTACAGATGTAAGAAAAATTTTTAAGCATTATATATATAGGTTTCCTTAATAAAACCATATTAAAAGAATCAATTCGATGTGTTCATTATTAGTGAAAGCAATGGATTCTTTTTAAAAATTCTTTAATTCTAAGTAGATTCATTGGGCAAATAGAAAAATTAATTCTTAAATCAATTGAGTAATAGTTATTGATGACAGAATAGGTTGTAGATCTTACGTCTAAAGAACGATAAGTAGAAAGTTCTAACTTACAAAAATTTTACCATTGACGATATAGCAATATTAATCTCATAAAGAGTTTAAAGCGTTCCCCAATACTGTATAATATAATAGCTTAACTGCTGCTATTATTCATTTCTCTTTCAAAGTATAATACTTGAATATCATGAATTAAAAGTATGTAATCTTCTGTATCTCCCTATATAAGCTTTTTATTTCAATTTGTAAATGATAAATATTTCCTCTCTGATATACAGATTAACCACACACACAAAGATTCGTTTATCAGACACAAACCCGAATCTTGGAATGTTCGACAGCTTAAACTCTGTGGCTTTGAAATGTAAAAATTTTGCACATGAATCAGCTTAAAGTTATGATGCATTGACAAATACAGGGGCGTAGCTACCGCCGTATCAGTTGTATCAATGATACAGGGCCCGCAAAGCTACAAGGGTCCCATGTGTAAAATTGTTGACTCTTTGAAATAAGTATTATCACACACAATGCGATCCATTTTATTTATTCTTCAAAAAAGGGCCCTTCAAAAAGAATTTTGATACAGGACCCACCCAGGACTTGGCCAGATCATAAAAACAGTGCCAAGTTTTTAAATTATACATGTTTATATGGTCCATTGCTTGGGTATAAGTTTCAAATTTTTATTAATTAACTTACAATTCAAACACAAATAATACCATTTTTAACGAATAGAAAAGCATAAATACTATTTATAACGCTAATTTTTCAATTATGGTTAAAAACTTATAAATGATTGAGATACGTGTAAAATTTTCGCATTTCAAACTTATTACATAATTAATATACAATAGCGATTTATTAAAAGCTTTTATTTAACTTACAATGTATGTATGTATGTATGTATGTATGTATGTATGTAATTTGTTCGGGTGGAATCTTGCAACTCAATTTTGAAGCTGATATCTTCCTCCCATTGAGCTGAAATTTTGTATACATGTTTAGTTTGGATGACAATGCATGTTTTGACCATTTATATTCCGATATTGCAATTAATTAAAAAGATATTAATTAAAAACGTTAAACTAGTTTTGGGCGCCAACTTGGATATATCTGCATTGTTGTAATAATTTTATTGTTACAACAATGACAAAAGTTGGCGTCGAAAATCGGTTTTCAGCCAAACTGGAATTTCATAACGTTGCGCTATTGACAGTATTAATTAACTTTGTCTAAAAAATAATTACATTTCTACAACGTAAAAACAATCTAATTTCTACAACGTATGCAATTTTTTTACAAATTTCTATCTATTTCCTTGGATTTAAATTCAAAACAAAAAAGTAGAGCTATTTTTCAAGTAGATTGGTACATTGTATACCTTTCTCAACGCTGCCAAGTTAAACTGAGATGGAGTATTGAAGAAATTCTTTAAATAATTTATTTAACTTTAATCTATGAAACTCAGACAAAAAATAATTACAGAATCGGAAAGATCATTTTTTTAATGTATCTTACCCATCAAAAAGGAATCCGCTAGGAAAACAATAAGAGAAAAATATTATCTAGAAATGCAATATATTTTCGATTAAAAAAAATAATTTTACAATAAAATGAAGTAATTTTTTAAAGAAATTTTCTAATTTTAAGCCTACGAGTACTTCAAATATACCTCATTTTATCACCAGTAATCTAAACATACACTACGACATGTGTCCTTAAATTTAATTACAAATAGAATCTGTTAATTTTATTGAATTTAATTATTGATTTTTTCAAAATCAAGTTTCTAAAGATGATCTGAGCAATTAAAAAAATAGATTCTTACGTAGAAGATATTCAATGTCCAGCAAAAAATTATCATTATTTGATAAAACTTTCTTTTTGATTACAAAATGCGTTTTTAGTCTTAAGCATTTTATTGATTAATACAAATATTTAAATGCTTTTGAAGTTTTTAATAAACAATTAAAATTTTCTTCTAATATGTTAGAGAAATACATCCCTTATCTTCAAAATATTTCAAATAAATAATATATTCTTTAAGTTTTTCAAAAATAGTCAAAATTTTAATTAAACATTTAATAACTTTGTCATTTATGAAGATAATCTCACTAAAACTTTTTTTCGTGTGTAGAACAATGTTAGCCAAAATCTGCATGAAGATTGAAAAAATTGCTTAAAAATTACGGATTTAAAAAAATTGTGTTTTTAGTCTAATACCCCATTTTGCGAGAATTAAGTCAGCTAAACCAGGGATGGCGAACCAGCGTTCAATGAGTTGAACAGGCTGAGAAACCTGTCCAACGATAACTTAAAAGTAAAAAATAAATTAAATGTAAAAAAACTTTTTTAAGAACAAGCTTTTATTTAAACGCGCTAATAAGAATAAAATAAACTTTTCCTTTAAAACTTTTTTACTATCAACTTTAAACGTCATTACACAATGTATATGATATAAAAGCTTGTCGCGAGATTTACCTGTGTAGATAAACAAGTAAAATAAATAACTTGACCTGATTGATTTTGGTTTTTAAAAATTCACACTAAGTAAATATGAGTACTTAAATATTGCGACAAGCTTTCATATCATATAAATTGTGTAATGACGTTATAAGTTGATAGTAAAAAAAGTTTTAAAGGAAAGTTTATTTTATTCTTTTTAGCGCGTTTAAATAAAGCTTGTTCTTAAAAAGTTTTTTACATTAATTTATTTTAATTTGAACTAAGAAAATCATTCAATATTGTTTACTGCTGTTTCATATTTAAGGAAATGAAAAATATTCTAATTCCTAAACATTGATTCTTTTATTTATCTTTGTGAAACAATGTACAAGTACAAAACCTATGTTAAGATAAACTGTCAAATATTAGCAAACTATTTATTTTTATGTTTATCAAATACATTACAGGAGTTGCTTCAGTGACAAAGAAAACTATTTTCACATAGTAAAATTTTTAGTCTGACCATGAAATTTATTTAAATTCAGACACATTTTAATTAAGCCGTCAAAGATAATTTTAATCTGCATTTTGATTTTCCATAAATTTTAATCATAATCGTATTAAATTAAAAATAATTTATATTCGTAAGTTAAGTTATTCCACATAAAAGGTAAACAACGTGAAATTGTCGATTTTAAAAGACTTCAGTATTTCAATAACGAATACAACAAAAACTTATATTCTAGGAGATCCTGAGCGAAGAAATTTATTCCAAAACAAGCATAAATTAATCACCGACGCAAAGTTCCGACAAGATTATTTTTGAATTAAAAGAAAACCTTTTCCACACAACTTTTGACGTTAACTTTCAGAAACTTTTCCATAACTTGAATAAGAATTATGAAAAATTCTCCGGCGTAAGAATGAACGAACGGTGCTTTAATAAACTTTATTTTAGATGAAAGATTAGGTCTTGGATTATAGTTAGTGAATTTCATCATAATTAATCATTAGTTAAAGTTAATCTGAAAAGTAACATTGTTCGAACTTTAATTAATTTCAGGAGACTGAATGAAACCCTTCTTTATTTTTATCTTTGTTTTATTATTGAAAGGTTCAACTTATTTACTTTTATTAAAAAAGAAAACTTTTCTAAGAAGTACGAAAAAAATTAAACTTTTTGAAACTAAAACTTTCTTTTCTATAACCTAAAAATTTATATTTCAGCTGTGGCATCGTGATTCCTTTAAATTACCTCATAACATGGTACCATGGGGGATCCCACAGCTATTTGCTAAAAAACATTTTATTCCAAATTAACTAAACAAAACAATATATTTATTATTAAATTGTTAAGTTCATAGCCTTTCGCAGTAGAAAAGTTATTGTTTAAAGTCAGTTCATTCCAGCCTTTTCTCCACCGACTCCAGCACTCCATCTTTCAAAAGTGTGCCATGTTCATATATATCCTTTGCTCTTTGAGATGCGGCTGTCCCCGCAAACTCTATCAAGCGTCTTCGAAGGGGAACAAAACTGAAGAGCGAAGTCATTTCCAAGATTGAAGGAGATCGAGAGACTCCGTCAGATTGCGAGCCTGTGACTGTTCTATCTGAGCTCCTTCTACTACTAATCCTTTTGGGCAATTTCTGATGTTTAAAAATTATTTTATTATAAAACTCCGCTTCGAAGAAGAAAACACGATTGTGTTAATTTAGACGACTGTAAATAGTCTAGGTTTTCAGGTTAGAGAGAGAGATAGGCTAGACTGCTATCGGAGCAGATATCAATCAAATAGAAAGTCAATCGCGCGGATATTTAATATTTGCTAATTGAATTACTTAAGATGACGAATGGTCACTGATATTAAATCCACATTAAATAGCTAAGAAATCAAAGTGATCGCCTTGAGTAAGTGTGGTTAGTATAACAGTTTTCTCATATACCTCTTACCTCGTTTATTGTCGTCGTAGTAATAAATTGGGGGCATTTCTTAGATTGGATCGATTGAATATGTGTGTCGATTAATATTGTGAATAAATTAGATTATTTTGTTGTACTATGTCTAGTATTCCTTTCAATCCCTCTACACCTTTAGACCCACAGGAGAGAGTATTACAAGCCGACCCTTTAAATTTCCTGGGTGGGCCAATTTCACGCCCCCAATCACCTCTGATTGGCGAGTGTAAGAGATCTGCACACAGCTCTCCTTACTTTAATCCACTCCATTTGTGCTTGGAGACAATAGGTTGGTACATCTGATCCCAATTCCGACAAAAAATCTTGTTCACCGTCAGGAGAGATAAAAATCACTATGTTGCAGTAGGTGCATTTTATCAAATAATGCAAACACAGTGAAAATCGTTTACCAAGAAATTGAGGGGACTAAAATATTTCTGGGAGGACTGAATTCGACTGAGGGACTGAATTTCGCGTTAAAGGATATTGCCAAAAAAAAAACATATATTCAGCAAAAATTAAGTTTATTATAGTACATTTTATTTACATAGATATGTGTTTTTGCATGTATTTAATAAAAACCGTTCAAACGTTCAATTAATGTACTCTCTTTTCTTTAATTATTGAAAAAAGCAGAGTTTGCAATACCAAAATCTTAACAAATTTCCCTTTTCATCTACAATTTTTGATCAACAGCCTTAATAAGCTCCATCTTTATTTTAAGCGAAATAGCAGTTTGCTTTCTCTCTAATCTTTTTGCCATTGTGTTTGTAAAAAATCGTACTAAATTAGAAAAAAATAATGCACATGCGTGTGTGTATTTCTTTTTCATATTTAAACAAATACTCACAAAAAGTTCAGTTGGTACCAAAAATTGAGGACCATTGAAATTTGGTGTAAAAAAAGTTAATTTTTCCTTCTCGCAGACGTCTTAGTTACTTTAAGGAAGAATCAGCATCTTTCTCATTCCACCCACTATTTCGTATAGGTTTGATAAGATGTACTGAATTAAAAATAAGATGTAAGTTGTTTGTATTATTAGCTGGATTCTGAATAAAACTCTTTATGGTATCATTACACAATTTAGAGAAACAATTTCTATTGACTCTATCACTTATAATACAAACAACTGAAAAACCTACCTTTTCCATTAGTGACAAAACTTCTAAAGTCATAGAATGCAAATCTTCAGCACTCATGTATTTTACAGGGTTCAATGATATTATTTCTTTATTTTTACTCAATAAAGAGTATAAAAAACATTAAATCGTAGTGGCTACTTCTCCTTTCTCTGTAAGTCCTACAATTTTATTACACTTATATGTAATCGCTGATTTGAAGAAAATTTCATCAATTTGTAATATTACCTGTTTCTTGTGGTCTTTACATCTACCTCTTTACATCTACATCTATTTCGAGGTTCTTTACATCTACCTCGTAGATAATTTTCATTCATCAGAGTTGAAAAACCTGGAGTAACATGTAATCCAGATGAAACTCTCTGTAAATGTCTCAAACTTGGAAGAATTATATTCCCCTTATCCCTTACATTGGAATAGCATGCGGTAGATTTAATGTACATGCAGAAAGGAAAAACCATTGAATTACTGCTATACTTACGGCCATGTTTATTTGAATTTAATAATTTCATTTGCATAAAATAAAATTTGCTGCCTCAAAATTTTCAGCATTACAATTTTCAATATACTTCTACCATGATTGAATAGCCGCAACATGATTAGGAACCAAATTAATAGAACATATTTCTTCAAAGATATTTACTGTATTCAGATAATTTAGCAATTCACTGAAATATGTTAATTTAGGAGGACTATTAAGAAATTTTCCAATAGAAGGTACATTTATTTGACGATTATTATTAAATATAAAACAATAGAGAGATCTATATTTGTTTTCAGGAATTCTAAAATAGAAGGACAATTTTCACAATTAATAAAAATAAATGTTAGAAATTTTCACAATCGTGTTTAAGAACGTTATTTTTAGATAAGAAATCAGATATAGGATTTTCTCGCAGTAGCAGATTTTATTTTAAATATTTAAAACTAGTAATTTCGTCTTTCTTAATAAAATTATTAAACAGTTTTTTGTCTGTTTTATTTTCTCATTTTGTTGAATTATCCCTGAGCATTCATTATTTTTTTCATTCAAAAAGGATGGACAACTAGGGAAAACGCAAGGATATGCATTCTCTGATAATTTTGGATACACTCTAGGTATTTCAATGACAGTACCAGTCTTGTCTGTAACTTTATCTTTTCTCACAATGAAAGATTCAGGAAAATTTGTAATGCTATTGTTAGTGTTTTTAAAATCCCTTGGAATTTTTTTTAAGTATGTAACAACTGCTCATCTTTGAACAATTGTTACACTCTGAAACGTAAGGCTGCCCCCATTTATTAGAGGAACAATTTGGTACACAACAATAACGAGGTATTTTTTATAAAATGTGTGCAGCTTTTGGTTATGCTATTAATAATAATTCTAAGATAACTAAGATTTGACAGAATAAAAAAATATATTATTAAACACTAACTTCTCATATAAAACAAAATATCTTAATTTCAAAATAATTAAACATGTTGGCACATGAGCATCAATTTATTATACCATGTCCTTAAGACTCAAAAGAAAAAAAAATCAATAATGAGACAAGAATAAAGATATACAATAATATAAATATGTCACCTTTGTTAAGGGAAAATAAAGTAATCCTGAATGGTAAAGTTATCCTGGGTATAAAAAACACACCTGGGAACAGATACCAACTATGTAAGCATACAAGATGGAAGCGTGAACAATCGTGGGTCCCACTAAAAAGAATCTTATCCCCTCCTTTAATCACGTGGTCTTTCCTAACCAGATGACTGGCACAGCTTACTAATTCAGATGACCTTGGTCAAGTACAAGAGTTGTTGTTCATCACTTAAGTGTAAGTCATCAGAACGTTTGTAGGATGTTAAAACAAAAATCGCTTACACCTCTTACACTTTCCTCAAGTACAAGCTTTGAATCCAGGAAACTCTCTTCTTCGACTGCTAGTTGGGGGTACAGCGATTTCGGCTGTAGCTGGATTTCATAGATCAGGTTCTAAGCAGTTATGTGAACAACTATTGTAAACATTACACTCGTCAACGACGCTTTTAATAAACACTTTGTATTTCGTTTCATCTCATAAATATATATTTTTTATTATTGTGCCTCACCGAGTCACTTGAGCTCATACGTTCCTATACAATAAATAATTGATGAAATGTCATGCATCAACCCTTAAAATGTGTACCATAAATTAGGGACCCCCACTGTATAGATTACAGATATTTGAGTGAGTAGAGTTGAGTGAGTTTGAGTAGAGTGCTGAAAAACTTTCCCATTTGATGAGTATTCATCATATACTATCAATTCCATGTTAGCCAAAATGCCCATATTAATTTCTACAAAATGAATTAAAAAAAATTGGTCAAGGGATTAAGTGAATACATACAAAAATACCTAAGCGAAACTATTTATTTTCGCCACCCAAACAAATAAAACAACAAATATCCCTTTATGTAGTTAACTAAAATTCAAAGCACAAACAACTTTTTGTTTTATTGTATTCATGGAGCCGTGTTCTTGACTTCGGATTTAAAAATAATGGTCTTAAGACCTCCTTTTGATAATAGTTATTTTAATGTTACCTCATGAGGACTCCACAGGCAAGTTTTTAGAAAGGTAAGGCTCACTTTCGATTTTAGGGAATGGAAATGCTTACGGATGGGGATTATAAAGTGAGATTGTGAAAAAAGAAGTTACCTATTTAAATAGCTTCATCTTTTCTGATTGCTTATTATATTTTATATTATATCTTTCAGAACATGATAATAGGCTTATTGTGGACACGTATATACATATCTCAATACAGATAAATATTTCTAGATGGAATACAGACGCACAAAAACATTTATATGTTTTTAAATTACTAAATTTTAACTGTAATATGTTGACTGTGTTGACACTGCAGAAACACCGCAGAAAAAATATCGAATTTTATTACGGTACGCAATAAAAACGCAATAAAAATTTTGAAACACACACATTACAAAGCAGATAAATACTTAAGACATTCTACCTGCATATCAAATATGAATTTTTTGAGTAATAAAGGGAAACGTATAACATAATCTCTAAAGGTAGGTTTTTATTTCTTCATGAAACATAATTATCTTTATGACTGAAATTTTTAAGTCTTTCAGAATATTTCTTTTATGATTTAGTTTTAGTTAATTTATTAAAATATAATTTCATTGTCTCAAATTCAAGACGAGCAACTCAGAGACCTGTAAAGTAGAACATTTCCTTGAATTAAATTATTTATATTTTAGAATTCATTTTGCTTTTAAATACAAATTTGTAACGAGTTCCCTTCGAGTTTTTTAACTATTTCACAAGAGAAAATTCTTTTAACTATATATGTATTTGAATTGCGAAAACATCTTTCTGTAACGGAAACCTGATGCACGAGCAAACGAGAAGATAACTATTCAAATTTAAGTGATTAGCTTTCGCAGATGAAGTGGATAGTAAAATATTAATAATCTGAGTTATATCTTTGAGAATTAACCCCTTCAGAGTTCCATGATCACATATATGTGATCACTTCAGGGAATACGGTAAAATTTGGGAGATTGCGTCTTACCCATTCAATGTCCCGTAATCAGCCCAATGCAGTTTTAATTTGGAACGATTTTAAACTGTAAAATTCTGCGTATTTTATTCTTGTAATGATTTTATATGAATCTTTAAATGGAGTTAAGCATAATAGGAGAAATCGCCTGGTCGAGAACAGGTTAACTCATAATATATTACCGTACCTTGTTATAGGTTTCGGAGACTTATGATCATTGTTAAGAAATGGTAACCAGTGGGTCTGCATTTTTCATATACATATTTTAAGTAGATTTCATTATTATTGAAATACAACTTCTTTACGCACGCTTGTCTAGGGAATAAGCTGGTGAATGCTAGACGAGAGAGTTACGAAAAGTGTATTCGGATGAGGCGAACGGACGTACGCTTGACTTGGAGAGTGAGAGAGTGGGTGCGTGCGATTTATTACGGTATATTCGTGAAATCGATGTGGTCAATCGCAATTGGTGATGTATGTGCTGCTCACTCTGTTTTTGACGTTGGGACAAACATCATAATGGCAGTTACTTACATTTCACCCAATATAACACAGATAATAATATTAAAACAATTTTTTCAAAGACTTATGAATAGGTTCAGAGCCTACTCATGGTCGAGTAGGCTCTGAAGAATTAGGAGAAAACTATCATTCATTGCCACTAATTTTAGCTGGAGATTTCAATGCTAATTTCGCATTTGAAGATGGGACAACTCTTTGGCAACTTTCTATAAGATAAATTAGAACTACAAATGAATAAAGGAATAATAACCGAAAGGAGACTACCATAAGACATGGAGCAGCACTCGATGCAGTTTTCTCTCGATACCTTTCTAATTTTCATTTGAAAACATATGTATCTTATTTCTTATACCATAAGCCTATTGTCTCGGCTATACAATCAACTGCAGTAATTACTGATGTATCCGATAAGGAAAATAATTAATAAAAATTTAAATCGAATTAACACTATTAATTTATTGATGAAATCCATAATAAATTTAAATATTTGTAGAAAATTAATATATGGATATGAATATACACGTATATATTATACATCTATATGTATAATATATACATACATATAGATGGAGCTAAAGAAGTTTTAGTTCAGTCGTGTGGTCTAAAGCAGCTATTCTCAACCGCTGGTCCGGCGGACCACCAGCGGTCCGCGGAGAAATCTTACCGGTCGCGGACAATTTCTTCTATTCGCGAAAAAAATTTACTTATCAAAAAAAAAATAATAATTATAACTAAATTTTAATTTATAAAATTACGAAATACAAATATATCTTGAACTAATTTTAATTCTATGTAATTTATGGTTAGTACGGCACTGAAGAAAAATTCCCAAAATGCTGACAAAAGTGCGCGAGAGCGCGGCGCGTAAACCCCTCTGTGGCGACAGACACTTAAGCCGGGGTTATAATAGTATATAGATCACAGCTTATTTGTGTTCGGTGGATCACAGAACACGGAAGCGTTGATTGAAGGAGTTCTTACAGAAGGTTAATAGATTTGATGTGTGATCTGGTACAGTTTTATCGTTGTATAGTCTGGGTGTTTTTAAGTTATTGTTAAAAGAAACATTATTATAATAATTATATATCTGTTTAACTGGATTGGACCAATATAACAGTAAGTTTATTGATTATTTATATACTTGTATGTATGTATGTAGGCGCTAATAAAAAAATATTTTTTAACCCTTAGTAAGATGAACCGTAAACAAGGCACGATATTTAATTTTTTGAATACCAGTTCAACGTCTCAAAAAAATGACGACAAAACAGAAATTCCACCAGGAAAAAAGAGAAAACCATTTATCAGACACTACAACCACGAATATTTAAAATATGGTTTTATTCTTTGGCCCAATTCTACGAAGAAGATATACGTCCGATGTGTATCATTTGCCATGAAGTTTTAGTAAATGATGCTATGAAACCAGCGAAAATGTTACGACATCTGAAGGCTAAACATTCCGAGCTGGAAAAAAAGCCGCGTGAATATTTTGAGCGTAAAAAACAAGAATTAGGATTACAAACAAAAACATTTAAACAAAATTTTATTCACAACAAGTCATTATTAAAATGTTCGTACCTAGTTGCCCTTCGGATTGCTAAAACCAAAAAATCCTTTACTACTGGGAAAATTTAATAAAACCAGTTTTAATAGACGTCTGTTTAGAAATGTTTGGACTCTCTTCTGTTGATAAAATCAAATCGATTCCCTTATCTAATGATACTATAAGAAGAAGAATTGAAAAATTATCAGAGAATGTGGAATATCAATTAATACAAAAGATAAAGGAATCATCACTTTTTGCAATACAAATCGACGAATCATGCGATATTTCTAAAAAGGCCATATTAATTTGCTATGTTAGATATATTAATTTTATTTTGGAAGAAATAAAAGAAGAATTCTTGTGTTGTATAGAATTGGTTTCATATACAACAAGTGATGAGATTTTTAAAGCACTTAATTCTTATGTTATTAAACATTCTTTAGAATGGAAAAATTGCGTAGGTGTGTGTTCCGATGGGGCGGCTAGTATGGCTGGCAGACATTGTGGTGTTACTAAAAGAATTCAGCAAGCAGTTAATTCTGATTTATTAATTACCCACTGTATAATCCACAGACAACATTTAGCAGCGAAAAGTTTATCCACAGAATTACATGAGGTTTTAGCGGAATCTATAAAAATTATTAATTTTTATCAAAAAAAGCAATTTAAACAGTAGGTTATTCGCAATATTTTGTCAGGAGGTTGGTGCCAAACATGAGCAGTTATTATTGCATACAGAAGTTCGATGGCTCTCGCGGGGTAAGATTTTAACCAGGCTTTTTGAATTAAAGACGGAAGTAGAAATATTTTTAAGAGAAAAAAATAATCCTTTGAGTATGCATTTTTCTGATGTAGAATGGGTTGCAAAACTAGCCTATTTAAGTGATATATTTTCATATATCAACGATTTAAATTTGAGTTTACAAGGAACTTCTATAAATGCGTTTCATTTATTTAATAAAATAGATGGATTCAAGAAAAAAATTAATTTTTGGGTGGATAAAGTAAATACCAATAATATTGATGTATTTAATAATTATTTTGATTTTATTAATTTGCAACAAGATTTAAACGTATCAAAATTAAATATAATCATTGGGCATCACTTACAATCTTTAAAAAATGGTTTCGAAAAATATTTCCCATCTGAAAATACCACGTGTGAAAGAAATGTGTGGATAACAAACCCCTTCATACCATATGAGAGTAGTAAGTTAAATTTAAGTGACAGAGAATATGAATCCCTCCTTGAGATTAGTACAGATATTATGTTAAAAGCTAGTTTTTCAACAATGTCCCTAGATAAATTTTGGATCAAATTGAAAATGAATATCCATCTCTATACGAGAAAGCAATGAAAATGTTAGTCCCCTTCGCAACTACATATTTATGTGAAGCGGGATTTTCATCTATGACGGTAATAAAAATAAATTTAGAAATCGTCTTTCGGTTATTTCGCCGCTCCGACTTAGCTTGACTAATTTAGAACCCACAATTGAAAAGTTGATTGAAGAAGAGCAGTCACAATCTTCTCATTAACAATACATGCCAATATAAAAATTTTAGATATTTTAATTTAGTGTAGTATCACATGTTGGAGTATTTTGTTGTGTTCATATGCAATGATTTTGTGATTTTTTTTATAATTTCTGATATTTTTTGTTGTAATTTTTTTCAGGGGTTTGTTATTTATTAAAAATTATTATTACAAACAAACAATAAATTATGTTAAAATGGTTGAGGCTTTCGCGGCCGTTGTTTTGACTTGAAGTAGTTCTAGTCGGGCTTAAAGGCCGTCGTTGGTTGGAATTGCTTCCTGACGTTTCGCTGGCACGAGTGGCTAGCTTTTCTGAGGTGCTTCCATCTCCATCCAGTCTGCATCCAACCTTTGAGATGAACACCTCAGAAGAAGCTAGCACTCGTGCCAGCGAAACGTCAGGAAGCAATTCCAACCACGACGGCCTTTAAGCCCGACTAGAACTACTTCAATTCAATAAATTATGTTTTGTTTTATAAATTTTTTTGATTTAATTTTTAGTAATCGTAAGAGTGATATTTTTGTTGTGTTCCTATGTCCATGAATTTGTGATTTTTTTTTATAATTTTCTGTGATTTTCGTTGAAGTTTTATTATATATATTATATGTAAATAATATAATTACATATATTTACATTTAAATATTATTGTAAGCAAATGATAATAACACGTTCCAATTAACTTATGTAGTAGTTCTAAAAAACCTAGTAAAATTTTGTTGTTAAAAAAATATCACCGGTCCGCGAATTATTTTTACAAATTTTACCGGTCCGCGGCCAAAAAAGGTTGAGAAACGCTGGTCTAAAGGACACTCGTTTCTTTTAAGGAAACAAAACTTCATGAATTAATTTTTCTTTTATTTACGTCTTGATTATTAATAATTAGTGCTATCTTGGGGAACCAATTAACTATTTGTAA